>JAVSCE010009048.1:0-106974 GCA_032199065.1 Smutsia gigantea
ATCTTTATTATGTCCCTCCTTCCGGTGACTTTGGACCTCATTTTTTCTTCTTTTCCAATTTCAATAATTGTGTCTTTAGACTATTCATTTGGGAATGTTCTTCCTTCTTTAAATAGGCCTGGATTGCAATATACTTTCCTCTTAGAACTGCCTTTGCTGCGTCCCACAGAAGTTGTGGCTTTGTGTTGTTGTTGTCATTAGTCTCATATATTCTTTGATTTTTGTTTTGATTTGGTCGTTAACCCATTGATTAATTAGGAGAGTGTTGTTAAGTCTCCATGTATTTGTGAGCCTTTTTGATTTCTTTCTAAAATTTAATTCTAGTTTTATACCTTTGTGATCTGAGAAGTTGGTTGGTAGGATTTCAATATTTTTGAAATTACTGAGGTTCTTTTTGTGGCCTAGTATGTGGTCTATTCTGGAAAATGTTCCATGTGCGCTTGAGAAGAATGTGTATCTGTTGCTTTTGGGTGCAAAGTTCTGTAGATGTCTGTTAGGTCCATCTGTTCTAGTGTGTTGTTCAGTGCCTCTGTGTCTTTACTTCTTTTCTGTCTGGTTGATCTGTCCTTTGGAGTGAGTGGTGTGTTGAAGTCTCTTAAAATGAATGCATTGCTGTCTATTTCCTCAACTTTAATTCTGTTAGTATTTGTCTCACATATGCTGGCGCTCCTGTGTTGGGTGCATATATATTTATAATGGTTATATCTTCTTGTTGGACTGACCCCTTTATCATTATGTAATGTCCGTCTTTATCTTTTGCTACTTTCTTCATTTTGAAGTCTATTTTGTCTGATACAAGTGCTGCAACACCTGCTTTTTTCTCTTTGTTGTTTGCATGAAATATCTTTTTCCATCCCTTCACTTTTAGTCTGTGTATATCTTTGGATTTGAGGTGAGTTTCTTGTAGGCAGCATAGATGGGTCTTGCTTTTTTATCCATTCTGTTACTCTGTGTCTTTTGATTGGTGCATTCAGTCCATTTACATTTAGGGTGATTATTGATGATTATGTACTTGTACCATTGCTGGCTTTAGATTCGTGGTTACTAAGGGTTCCAAGGGTTGCTTCTTTACTATGTAACAATCTAACTTAACTTTCTTGTTAAGTTATTATGAAAAGCACAGTCTGATGTTTCTTTATTTCTCTCCTTCTTCCTCCTCCTCCATTCTTTCTATAATAGGTGTTTTATTCTTTTCCCTTTAGTTATTATTTGGATGGTCTGCTTTCTTTGCTATGAGTTTTTTTTCCTCTGGTGACATCTTTTAACCTTAGGTGTGCTTTCATCTAGAGCAGTCCATTTAAGATATCCTGTAGTGGTGGTTTATGAGAGGCAAACTCTCTCAACTTTCGTTTGTCTGGAAATTGTTTAATCCCTCCATCATATTTAAATGATAATCGTGCTGGATAGAATATTCTTGGTTCGAGGCCCTTCTGTTTCATAATGTTAAATATATCATGCCATTGTCTTCTGGCCTGTAAGGTTTCTGTTCAGAAGTCTGATGATAGTCTGATGGGTTTTCCTTTGTAGGTGATCTTTTTTCTCTGTCTAGCTGCCTTTAATACCCTGTCCTTATCTTTGATCTTTTCCATGTTAATTATTATGTGTCTTGGTGTTGTCTTCCTTGGGTCCCTTGTGTTGGGAGATCTATGAGCTTCGGTGGACTGCAAGACTACTTCCTTCCCCAGCGAGGGAAAGTTTTCAGCAATTATTTCTTCATAGACACTTTCTATCCCTTTTTCTCTCTCTTCTTCCTCTGGTACTCCTATAATGCGAATATTGTTCCGTTTGGATTGGTCACACAGTTCTCTTAATATTCTTTCATTCCTAGAAATCCTTTTATCTCTCTCTGCCTCAGCTGCTCTGTACTCCTGTTCTCTGTTTTCTATTCCATTAACAGTCTCTCGCATCTCATCCATTCTGCTGTTAAGCCCGTCGATCGCTTGTCTGATTTCTGTATTGTCTTTCCTCAGTTCCCTCACTTCCTCCCTCAGCTCTTGCACATTTCTCTGTAGGTCCGTCAGCATGGTTATGACTTTTATTCTGAATTCTTTTTCAGGGAGGCTGTGCATTTCCATCTCTTCAGACTCCCTCTCTGGGGTTGTCTGGTTGATTTTGGTCTGAACCATATTCCTCTCGCTTTTCATGGCTATGTAATTGGTCACTGATAGTTGCCACGTATGTCAGCTGGGCTCTTTAAGACTTTAAAAAGAGAAGAAAAGAAAAAGAAAAAAAAAGAAAAAAAAGAAAGAAAGAAAGAAGAAAAAGAAAAAAAGAAAGAAAAGAAAAAACAAAAACAAAACAAAAAACAAAACAAAACAAAAAAAACAAAAAAAATGCCCACTGGACGTAGATTCTGTGGGAATGCTCTGGGTGGTGCTATTGCCCCACTATTCCACAGCTGTGACTGTGCCGCTCCGCAGGGCCCTTTATCGCTCGCGCAGGGGTGGGAACGAATAGGAGGCTGTTGATCTCAGTGAGAGGTGTAAGTATGGCTACGCTTCCTCAGTCGCCAGCTAAGGCGTCTGAAACTCCCCAGGACTCCAAGCCTGCTGGGCTGAGTGTGCTGGGGCGATCCGGCTCCTCCGCTGGGCTCCTGTCTCTTTAATACCGCTGAAGGAAGCGCGCTTTTTTTTTTTCCTTCCCGGGAGCCGGCTGCAAGCACCCTGGCGCGTTCCCTGCTCAGATCCTGCCCCTCTGTCTCTCCAATCTCCGCTGCACTGCGCAATGTGGGTCAGCGCTCCCCGTGCAGATCACCGGGGCTGGCTACTTCGCGGGGTGTACTTCCACTCCCTCCCGGCTCTGAATCCTCTCCTCCCGCCGGTGCGCTGGGGTGGGGGAGGGCTCGGGTCCTGCCGGGTCGCGGCTCCGTATCTTACCCGCCTCTTGGGGTGCCGAGTCCTCTCGGGTGTAGCTGCACGCTGTGCGCTTTCCTGTGTATTCTCATCTCTTTTTTAGGAATAGATGTATTTTCTGTGTTTTCGTAGATAAATATAGTGTTGGGAGGAGATTTCTGCTGCCCTGCTCACACCGCCATCTTCCCGGAAGTCCTCCATTTATTTCTTAAGCAGTCATGTATCAGAGCTCTTAATGGAAACACCTTTTTTACTCAGGTCAGAAGAAAATATGTTTCTTTGACTATCAACAGGAGATGCTGAAAGCCATTGTAGAGCTAATAATAAGGTTGGGACTTTGATTATTAGAGGAACAGGAATTCAGTATATTAATTTTGAAAGTTATAGATGGCACATGGCTAATAGTAAAAATGTCCCATGAGCCTGAGCTGTCTGAACACTTCGGTTTGAAATTTCTGTGTGTTACATCGAAAGTTTGATTATTACAGCCCCCACCTCCTAAAAAGGTGGTGGGGTATCACACAACTGGACATAATGGTTAGCATAGGGTATGTAGAAAATTATGGCTGTTTCTAATAAAAATGGAGGAGCAGTTTCTTCTGGATTGAAGATAAGCAAGCTCCAGGTCATGGCCAGATAGTCTTCTGTTTAACTTCTTGAGGAGGTATGCAAATTTGTGCATTATGATGAAGGAAGGGGTGGACTGGGCCCCAGCAAGTAGTGGTGAAGGAGTGGGTGCCCACTTGTAATCTCCAGCTGCGTTAGATAATTGGAGACCTCAGTGTTTATTCCTCCGTGGTCTTCATAGCATTTTAGTGATAAGGAGAATCCGAGATGGTATGTTAATTTTGCAATAAAGGGCTCTGAAATGTTTATGGTATGTATTTGATCTACACTTCTTTACTTTGACATCTAAAATTGACTGTTGACATTTCAAATTAGGAATAAAATGGGAAAAATCCATGTTTTTCATGGGTAGCATAGAAGTTGAATTATTTCAAGTTCTGTAGTCAGTCCTGCATATAGGCCAAAATAAGTATTAGGCATTCTTTAGAGACATTTCACTCTGAATAGTATTGAGTATTATGCTCAATAAGCTAGCATCCCGGTTGCTGTAAGTTATAAGAAAATGCCTATGACTTTACAGAAGTGAACCTGAAGAATAGTAAATGCAATAATCATTACTTTAGGACCTCTTCAAGATCTCTAATATACTTTCATTTAGTAGTATCTAGTATAAAGCTCTCCTAACCCCCTTTTTAAAAAATAATTTATTTTGGTATCATTAATCTACAATTACATGTGCAATATATGGTTATTAAACTACCTCCTTCATCAGGTCCCCCCACCAACCCCATTACAGTCACTGTCCATCAGAGTAGTGAGATGCTATAGAATCACTACTTGTCTTCTCTGAGTTGTACAGCCCTCCCCGTGCCCCCCCAACATTACATCTGCTAATTGTAATGCCCCTTCTTCCCTCTTATCCTCCCTTCCCACCCATCCTCCCCAGTCCCTTTCCCTTTGGTAACTATTAGTCCATTCTTGGGTTCTGTGAGTGTGCTACTGTTTTGTTCCTTCAGTTTTTTTCTTTGTTCTTATACTCCACATATGAGTGAAATCTTTGGAACTTGTCTTTTTCGGCTTGGCTTATTTCACTGAGCATAATACCCTCTAGCTCCATCCATGTTGTTGCAAATGGTAGGATTTGTTTTCTTCTTATGGCTGAATAATATTCCATTGTGTGTATGTACCACATCTTCTTTACCCATTCATCTACTGATGGACACTTAGGTTGCTTCCATTTCTTAGCTATTGTAAATAGTGCTGCGATAAACATAGGGGTGCATATGTCTTTTTCAAACTGGGCTGCTGCAGTCTTAGGGTAAATTCCTAGGAGTGGAATTCCTTGGTCAAATGGTATTTCTATTTTGAGTTTTTTTGAGGAACCTCCATACTGCTTTCCACAGTGTTTGAACTAATTTGCATTCCCACCAGCAGTGTAGGAGGGTTCCCTTTTCTCCACATCCTCACCAACATTTGTTGTTGTTTGTGTTTTGGATGTTGGCCATCCTCACTGGTGTGAGGTGATATCACATTGTGGTTTTAATCTGTATTTCTCTGATGATTAGTGATGTGGAGCATCTTTTCATGTGCCTGTTGGCCATCTGAATTTCTTCTTTAGAGAAGTGTCTATTCATGTCCTCTGCCCATTTCTTAATTGGATTATTTGTTTTTTGTTTGTTGAGGTGCGTGAGCTCTTTATATAATTTGGATGTTAACCCCTTATCAGCTATGTCATTTATGAATATATTCTCCCATACTGTAGGATGTCTTTTTGTTCTACTGGTGGTGTCCTTTGCTGTACAGAGCTTTTCGGCTTGATATAGTCCCACTTGTTCATTTTTGCTTTTGTTTCCCTTGCCCGGGGAGATATGTTCATGAAGAAGTCGCTCATGTTTATGTCTAAGAGATTTTTGCCTATGTTTTTTTCTAAGAGTTTTATGGTTTCATGACTTACATTCAGGTCTTTGATCCACCTTGAGTTTACCTTTGTGCATGGGGCTAGACAGTAGTCCAGTTCCATTCTCTTACATGTAGCTGTCCAGTTTTTCCAACACCAGCTGCTGAAGAGGCTCTCATCTCCCCATTGTATATCCAAGGCTCCTTTATCAAATATTAATTGACTGTGTATGTTTGGGTTAATGTTTGGATTTTCTATTCTGTTCCACTGGTCTGTGGGTGTGTTGTTGTGCCAATACCAAATTGTCTTGATTACTGGGGCTTTGTAGTAGAGCTTGAAGTCAGGGACCGAAATTCCCTGTTTTATTCCTCCTTCTCAGGTTTGTTTTGGCTATTTGGGGGTCTTTTGTGGTTCCATATGAATTTTAGAATTACTTGTTCCAGTTCATTGAAGAAAGCTGTTGGTAGTTTGATAGGCATTGCATTGAATTTGTAGATTGCTTTAGGTAATATAGCCATTTTGACAATATTTATTCTTCCTAGCCAAGAGCATGGGATGCATTTCCATTTGTTAGTTTCCTCTTTAATTTCTCTTAGGAGTGTCTTGTAGTTTTCAGAGTACAGGTCTTTCACTTCCTTCGTTAGGTTTATTCCTAGGTATTTTATTCTTTTTGATATAATTGTGAATGGAATTGCTTTTCTGATTTCTCTTTCTGTTAGTTCATCATTAGTGTATAGGAAAGCAACAGATTTCTGTGTGTTAATTTTGTATCCTGCAACTTTGCTGAATTCAGATATTAGTTCTAGTAGTTTTGAAGTGGAGTCTTTAGGATTTTTTATGTACAGTATCATGTCATCTGCAAATAGTGACAATTTGAATTCTTCTTTACCAATCTGGATGCCTTGTATGTCTTTGTTTTGTCTGATTGCCGTGGCTACGACCTCCAGTACTATGTTGAATAACAGTGGAGAGAGTGGGCATCCCTGTCTTGTTCCCGATCTTAGATGAAAAGCTTTCAGCTTCTCGCTGTTAAGTATGATGTTAGCTGTGGGTTTGTCATATATAGCCTTTATGATGTTGAGGTGCTTGCCGTCTATACCCATTTTGTTGAGAGTTTTAATCAGGAATGGATGCTGAATTTTGTCAAATGCTTTTTCAGCATCTATGGAGATGATCATGTGGTTTTTTGTTCTTCTTTTTGTTGATGTGGTGGATGATGTTGATGGATTTTCGAATGTTGTACCATCCTTGCATCCCTGGGATTAATCCCACTTGATCATGGTGTATGATCCTCTTGATGTATTTTTGAATTCGGTTTGCTAATATTTTGTTGAGTATTTTTCCATCCATGTTCATCAGGGATATTGGTCAATAGTTTTCTTTTTTGGTGAGGTCTTTGCCCAGTTTTGGTAGTAGAGTGATGCTGGCTTCATAGAATGAGTTTGGGAGTATCCCCTCCTCTTCTATTTTTTGGAAAACTTTAAGGAGAATGGGTGTTATTTCTTCTCTATATGTCTGGTAGAATTCAGAGGTGAATCCATCTGGTCCGGGGGTTTTGTTCTTGGGTAGTTTTTTGATTACCAATTCAATTTTGTTGCTCGTGATTGGTCTGTTTAGTTTTTCTGTTTCTTGTTTGGGCAGTCTTGGAAGGTTGTAGTATTCTAAGAAGTTGTCCATTTCTTCTATGTTTTCCAGCCTGTTAGCATATAGATTCTCATAATATTCTCTTATGATTCTTTGTATTTCTGTGGGGTCCATCATGATTTTTCCTTTCTCATTTCTGATTGTGTTTATGTGTGTAGATTCTCTTTTTCTCTTAATAAGTCTGGCTAGGGGTTTATCTATTTTGTTTATTTTTTCAAAGAACCAGCTCTTGGTTTTATTGATTTTTTTCTATTATTTTATTCTTCTCAATTTTATTTATTTCTTCTCTGATCTTTATTATGTCCCTCCTTCTGGTGACTTTGTGCCTCATTTGTTCTTTTTCCAATTTCAGTAATTGTGTCTTTAGACTATGCATTTGGAAATGTTCTTCCTTCTTTAAATAAGGCTGGATTGCAGTATACTTTCCTCTTAGAACTGCCTTTGCTGCGCCCCACAGAAGTTGTGGCTTTATGTTGTTGTCATTAGTCTCCATATATTCTTTGACTTCTGTTTTGATTTGGTCATTAACCCATTGATTAATTAGGAGAATGTTGTTAAGTCTCCATGTATTTGTGAGCCTTTTTGATTTCTTTCTAAAATTTATTTCTAGTTTTATACATTTGTGATCTGAGAAGTTGGTAGGATTTCAGTGTTTTTGAATTTACTGAGGTTCTTTTTGTGGCCTAGTATGTGGTCTATTCTGTAAAATGTTCCATGTGCACTTGAAGAATGTGTATCCTGTTGCTTTTGGGTGCAGACTTCTGTAGATGTCTGTTAGGTCCATCTGTTCTAGTTAGTGTGTTGTTCAGTGCCTCTGTGTCTTATTTTCTGTCTGGTTGATCTGTCGTTTGGAGTGAGTGTTGTGTTTAAGTCTCCTAAAATGAATCCATTGCTGTCTATTTCCTCCTTTAATTCTGTTATCTCCTAACTCGTTTTTATCATTTGATTATGATGTGATATTTTGTACATTACATTTTGGTCAGGGACACAGTGATGGCAGTGCTGTGAGAATGAAAGATAGAGACTACAGCAGTTTACAGACAGGGTGGCTAGTAACCTAATAGCTGCTCCTCCCCCACCCCACTTTGATGAGATTAGGAATCCCGAGGGGACTGATTCCTTGGAGCCCTGGAGCTGAGAAAGGGGAACAAGTCAGTTGAAGGAGGTTGGGGCTAGATTTACTCAGTAGCTCCTGGAATGCAATCCAGGCTTTCCTACCCAGTCTTGGTCACTGCTCCTTCCCCTCCATCTGCCCTTGAAGGGAAGAGGGAGTCTTTTTTGTCATCTATAATAACATCCTTTTCTTGGCTTTCCTTAACAGAACCTATGTCTCTGGGGAGTTGCCTGCTCTACCTGTGATACCAACACCTAAGTTCATGAGCAATAAGCTCTTCTACTTTCCTGTCATATACATGTCCACATGGAATAGTTCTGAAACACAATGGGCATGTACAGAAAAATGTATGTAAACAAAAAACTGTATCCAGTACTTGAAACCCACAAAAATAGGCTCAGCCCAGTACTCTAGAAGTGTATATTTTCAAGAGCCTAAGAAAACAATTGGTGACTTTTACAGTGCTTTACAATTTCTGGTAGTTCCCAAACCTAAATCTCTGGACTAGGGCTCCAGTCTATTTTTATTTGGTAGACATAGTTACAGGTTGGGATGTGGAAAACATTCCCCAAAGGATCACATGGCATGGCCCATGGAATTGTTAACCCTGTTCACAACAGGCACAAGAATGCATCTGTAATACTTAGTGCACACAGAGCGCTTCTGACTTTGGTCAAAGTCATAGAGTCAAGGATTTGATGGTTTTAGTGGCTGCATTGTACTCCAGCTGGGGTCTGGTTGCGAGGGGGCATTATAAGCCTGTTGGAGACAGCTGTGAGCTGACCTTCCTCACTGAGCATCCCGTTTCCCATCACAGTGTGGTCTTGGCCTATCCACATATATTTCCCTGTGAGCTGCTTCCCTGAGTATAAAAGGAAATAACATTTCTTTCTCATTGCCATCAGGTAAGGCATTCAGATATGTTTTTGTTATCTTAGTATTTGGATATAGGCTTTGGAATTAAGTCTTCTGAGAGAGTCTTACCTGTTAAAATAAGAATGAATAGAGTCTTGGAGAATATAACCACAGAATTGATGATAGCATTTGCTTAGACAGTATGCCTTTGGGAGATGTAAGAAATGGCTGAGGAAAGTGGGAACACAATTGAATATTGAACAGTTAATTGGGAGGTTCTCCAGTATGGTTTGGGATAGATTTGAATGGTTAAGAGAAGACTTGACAGCTCACAGGCAATAGTCAATTGAGTGGTTAGAAATTAGTTAAGACATTCTTGAAGGAAGTAACGAGGGAAATTTGACATCTCACAATAAGAAAACTGACGAAGAGGTGGGCTGAAGAAAATGTTCCCAGAAATAACATGAACTTCCTAGGGGAGAATGAGATGATGCTGAAGAAAGTTGAAGTTGGGTAAGAGAGGGCAGAGCGAGAAGGCAGACCAGGCATTGACCTCTGGGATTGGAGAATCCTAGGTTGGTGGGGGGGGGGGAGGGGGAGGGCAGTAGGTGAGCATGTGCTTATCTATCGGTCATGCTGGGGGGAGGGCCTCAGGACATTTAGGCTACTTGCCATTTGGCAGAAAACTAGGAAAAGCAACTGTGAGTGCAGGACATGCTTTAAGAGCTTGGCTCTTGTTAACTTTAGCAGAAATCCACTAAGCTATGAGTTAAGGACAAGGATCATGTCTTAATTGTTTCTGTCCTCTCTCTTCAGAGTCTAGCACTGTGCTTGATACACAGTACGGAATTTCATTTATTCAAAAAATAGTTACTGAATGCTTTGTTTCCGGTCTTGTTCTGGGCTCTGGGGCTATCATCGTGAATAAGATAGACGTGGTCATTGCCCTTACAGAGCTTGCATCATAGAGAGGAAACTGATATTAAACAATTACACTATTTAATGTTGTGATGAATTCCATGGGAAGAAGTACAGAGAGATCTGACCTCATCTTGGGTTGGGGAGGCCTCTTGGAGGAAACAATTCAACCTGAAATTACCGGAGAACATTATGTTTCTGAGCCAGACAGTTAAGGTTGGGGGAAAGAGGCAGGGAATAATTGTTGTGCTTTCTGGAGAACTGAGAGTCTTGTTGAAATGCAGATTCTAATTCAGTCTGTCTGGTGGGATCTGAGAGTCTACATTTCTAACAAGTTCTCAGGTTATTGCTAATTTGATTCCCTTGAGAGGCTTTCTGTGCATACTTTCCCCTCACTTCTTCCTTTGTTACTCTCTTGTTTCAGTTCAAAGATGATGGGACTCAGCTGGGTCATATTCTCCCTCCAGTTTGTAGCTTCAGGGGCTGCAGTGATATAACTGTTGAGCTCTTTCAAACTGTAATTGACTAGAGGTAGAGACTCATTCTAACTGTCCCAGGTGCTAGCTGAAAATACTACTCTACTGTCCTCACATTTTGATTTGGACAGCCTACATCATAGAGAAAGCCAAAGGTGTTGGGGACAGTATGGGGAGATTTTAGGATTTTGCAAGGACCAAAAGGAAAAAAAACCTCAGTGTCTTGCAGATTGACAAATAATTTTTTTGGCAGTTGCCAAAGTGCCCTTTCCCTTTGTTTCTAGATTAGAGTGGTAGACTCAGCATTGTTTCTGATCATTCCATTCCTCTTTAGTAATAAAGGTGGCCAATTTCCAGGGTTAAAGATTACAGGGGTAAAGATTCAGCTTCACTAAAACAGAAATATGTATGGTGCCCTTGGATCTCACAGAATGTTCTCATTTACTGTAACTGAACTTCCCTCAGTGTCTCAAAAGTTTTGAGACACTAAGGGGTTTCTGGCTTTTAGATACACATAAGTTTTAAAAATACCCACCAAATAACTAGCATAGGGAGGAAGAAGCAGTCTCCCTAAAACCAAGATTGTCTTTGGGGGTGTTAAAATTCAACTAAGTTTGAAGATCTAATTGGCTTTATTAAGTGATTCATGAATACCCTTTCATAAGTAGACAGATGCTGCAGCGATCATATAAAAGGGAAAGTGTTTATTAGAAGGAACGTGGGGAAAAAGTTATGAGAAAAGAAAAGGGATTGTCTCAGGCAAGGTCACCCATCCTTAAGAAAGTAGAGCAGGGGCTCTTACCATGTATGACCTCATCTTTTAGGGAGGGTGGAGAAGACTATGTGAGGGATTATTTTATCTATGATCCTAACCAGAAAATTCCTGAGTATATTTCTAAGGGAGGTTGAAGCAATTAGGTTAGATGTTAAAGCCCTGCCTTGGTGACTTGGCATAGTGGAAGTCACACCATGTTGGGCCTGTGTCTTTTTAACAGGGGTGATATAATATAGCCTTAAAAAAAATTTTTTTTATTAAGGTATTATTGATATACACTCTTATGAAGGTTTCACATGAAAAAACAATGTGGTTACTACATTTACCCATATTATCAAGTCCCCACCCATACTCCAATGCAGTCACTGTCCTTCAGTGTAGTAAGATGCCACAGATCACTATTTGCCTTCTCTGTGCTACACTGTTTACCCCGTGATCCCCCACACCATTTGTACTAAACATAATACCCCTCAATCCCCTTCTCCCTCCCTCCCACACTCCTCTCCTTTGGTAACCACTAGTTCCTTTTTGGAGTCTCTGAGTCTGCTGCTATTTTGTTCCTTCAGTTTTGCTTCATTGTTATACTGCATAAATGAGGGAAATCATTTGGCACTTGTCTTTCTCCGCCTGGCTTATTTTACTGAGCATAATATCCTCCAGCTCCATCCGTGTTGTTGCAAATGGTAGGATTTGTTTCTTTCGTGTGGCTGAATAGTATTCCATTGTGTATATGTACCACATCTTCTTTATCCATTCATCTACTGATGGACACTTAGGTTGCTTCCATATCTTGGCTATTGTAAAAACTGCTGTGATAAACATAGGGGTGCATATGTCTTTTTGAATCTGAGAACTTGTATTCTTTGGGTAAATTCCAAGGAGTAGGATTCCCGGGTCAAATCATGTATTTTTAGTTTTTTGAGGAACCTCCATATTGCTTTCCACAACAGTTGAACTAGCTTACATTCCCACCAGCAGTGTAGGAAGGTTCCCCTTTCTCCACATCCTTGCCAGCATTTGTTGTTCTTAGTCTTTTGGATGTTGGCCATCCTTACTGGTGTGAGGTGATATCTATCTCATTGTGGTTTTAATTTGCATTTCCCTAATGATTAGTGATGTGGAGCATCTTTTCATGTGTCTGTTGGCCATCTAATTTCTTTGGAGAACTGTCTCTTCATATCCTCTGCCCATTTTTTAATCGGGTTATTTGTTTTTTGGGTGTGGAGTAGTGTAAGTTCTTTATATAATTTGGATGTTAGCCACTTGTCGGATATGTCATTTACAAATATAATCTCCCATATTGTAGGATACCTTTTTGTTCTGTTGATGGTGTCCTTTGCTATACAGAAACTTTTCAGTGTGATGTAGTCCCATGAGTTCATTGTTGCTTTTGTTTCCCTGGCTCGAAATGCCTTCAGGAAGAAGTTGCTCATGCTTATATTCAGGATATTTTTGCCTATGTTGTCTTCTAAGAGTTTTATGGTTTCATGACTTACATTCAGGTCTTTGATACATTTCGAGTTTACTTTTGTGTATGGGGTTAAACAATAATCCAGTTTCATTATCTTGCATGTAGCTGTCCAGTTTTGCCAACACCAGCTGTTGAAGAGGCTGTCATTTCCCCATTGTATTCCATGGCTTCTTTGTCATATATGAATTGACCATATATGGTTGGGTTTATATCAGGGCACTCCAGTCTATTCCATTGGTCTATGGGTCTGTTCTTGTGCCAGTACCAAATTGTCTTGATTACTGTGGCTTTGTAGTAGAGCTTGAAGTTGAGGAGCATAATCCCCCAGCCTTTATACTTCCTTCTTAGGATTGATTTGGCTATTTGGGGTCTTTGTGGTTCCATATGAATTTTAGATGATTTTCTTTAGTTTGTTGAACAATGCTGTTGGTATTTTGATAGTAATTGCATTGAATGTGTAGATTGCTTTAGGGAGGATGGACATTTTGACGATATTAGCACAGAATGCGTTTCCATTTATTGGTATCTTCTTTAATTTCTCTCACGAGTGTCTTGTAGTTTTCAGAGTATAAGTCTTTTACTTCCTTCGTTAGGTTTATTCCTAGGTATTTTATTCTTTTTGATGCAATTGTGAATGGAATTGTTTTCCTGATTTCTCTGCTAGTTCATTGTTAGTGTATAGTAATGCCACAGATTTCTGCGTATTAATTTTGTATCCTGCAACCTTGCTGAATTCAGATATTAGATCTAGTAGTTTTGGAGTGGATTCTTTAGGGTTTTTTATGTAGAATATCATGTCATCTGCAAACAGGGACAGTTTAACTTCTTCCTTGCCAATCTGGATGCCTTTTATTTCTTTGTGCTGTCTGATTGCCATGGCTAGGACCTCCAGTACTATGTTGAATAGAAGTGGAGAGTGTGGGCATCCTTGTCTTGTTCCCAATCTTAAAGGAAAAGCTTTCAGCTTCTCACTGTTAAGTATAATGTTGGCTGTGGGTTTGTCATATATGGCCTTTATTATGTTGAGGTACTTGCCTTTTATACCCACTTTGTTGAGAGTTTTTATCATGAATGGATGTTGAGTTTTGTCAAATGCTTTTTCAGCATCTATGGAGATGATCATGTGGTTTTTGTCCTTTTTGTTGATGTGGTGGATGATGTTGATGGATTTTCGAGTGTTGTACCCTCTTTGCATCCCTGGAATAAATCCTACTTGATCATGATGAATGATCCTTTTGATGTATTTTTGAATATGGTTTGCTAATATTTTGTTGAGTATTTTTGCATCTATGTTCATTGGGTATATTGGTCTGTAATTTTCTTTTATTGTGGTGTCTTTGCCTCGTTTTGGTAGTAGAGTGATGCTGGCCTCATAGAATGAGTTTGGAAGTATTCCTTCTTCTTCTACTCCTTGGAAAACTTTAGGAGGATGGGTATTAGATCTTCACTAAATGTTTGATAAAGTTCAGCGGTGAAGCCATCTGCTCCAGGGTTTTGTTCTTAGGTAGTTTTTTGATTACCAGTTCAATTTCATTGCTGGTAATTGGTTTGTTCAGATTTTCTGTTTCTTTCTGGGTCTGGCTTGGAAGGTTGTATTTTTCTAGAAAGTTGTTCATTTCTTCTAGGTTATCCAGTTTGTTAGCATATAATTTTTCATAGTATTCTCTAATAATTCTGTATATTTCTGTGGTGTCCATAGTGATTTTTCCTTTTTCATTTCTGATTCTGTTTATGTGAGTAGCCTCTCTTTTTTTTCTTAATAAGTCTGGCTAGGGGTTTATCTATTTTGTTTATTTTCTCAAAGAACCAGCTCTGGCTTTCATTGATGCTTTCTTTTGTTTTATTCTTCTCGATTTTATTTATTTATGCTTTAATCTTTATTATGTCCCTCCTTCTACTGACTTTGGGCCTCATTTGTTCTTCTTTGTCTAGTTTCATTAATTGTGAGTTTAGACTGCTCATATGGGATTCTTCTTCTTTCCTGAGGTAGGCCTGTATTGCAATATACTTTCCTCTTAGCATGGCCTTTGCTGCGTCCCACAGATTTTGCGGTGTGGAATTATTGTTGTCTTTTGTCTCCATATATTGCTTGATCTCTGTTTTTATTTGGTCATTGATCCATTGGTTATTTAGGAGCATGTTGTGAAGCCTCCATGTGTTTGTGGGATTTTTCATTTTCTTTGGGTAATTTATTTCTAGTTTCAAACCTTTGTGATCTGAGAAACTGGTTGGTACAATTTCAGTCTTTTTGAATTTACCGAGGCTCTTTTTGTGGTCTAGTATATTATCTGTTCTTGAAAATGTTCCATGTGCACTTGAGAAGAATGTGTATTCTGCTGCTTTTGGGTGTAGACTTATGTAGATGTCCCTTAGGTCTATCTTTTCTAATGCATTGTTCAGTGTCTCTGTCTCCTTACTTATTTTCTGTCTGGTTGATCTGTCCTTCAGAGCTAGTGGAGTGTTGAAATCTCCTAGATGAATGCATTGCATTCTATTTCCCCTTTTAATTGTGTTAGTATTTGTTTCACATATGTAGGTGCTCCTGTGTTGGGTGCATAGATATTTATAATGTTTATATCTTCTTGTTGGATTGACCCTTTTTTTCATTAGGTAATGTCCTTCTTTGTCTCTTGTGACTTTCTTTGTTTTCAAGTCTATTTTGTCTGATACAAATACTGTAACACCTGCTTTTTTGTCACTATTAGTTGCATGAAATATCTTTTTCCATCCCTTTTCTTTCAGTCTGTGTATGTCTTTGGGTTTGAAGTGAGTCTCTTGTGGGCAGCATATAGATGGGTCTTGTTTTTTTATCCATTCAGTGACTTTATGTCTTTTGATTGGTGCATTAAGACCATTTACATTTGGGGTGATTATTGATAGGTATGTACTTACTGGCATTGCAGACTTTAGATTCGTGGTTACCAAAGGTTCAAGGTTAACTTCCTTACTATCTAAGAGTCTTACTTAACTCACTTAATATGCTATTAGAAACACAATCTAAAAGTTCTCTTTTTTTTTCTTTTCTTTTTCTTCCTCCTCCATTCTTTATGTTTTAGGTATCATATTCTGTACTCTTTGTCTATCCCTTGATTTACTTTCATGATAGTTAATTTGTTAATTTAATTTAGCATTTCCTTAGTAATTAGCTGTTCTACTTTCTTTACTGTGGTTTTATTACCTCTTGTTGACAGCTATTAAACCTTAGGAACACTTCCATCTATAGCAGTCCCTCCAATACACTGTAGAGATGGTTGAGGTAAATTCTTTCAGCTTTTGCTTATCGGAAAATTGTTTAATCCCTTCTTCAAATTTAAGTGATAATCTTGCCAGCTAAAGTAATCTTGGTTCCAGGCCCTTCTGCTTCATTGTATTAAATACATCATGCCACTCCCTTCTGGCCTGTAAGGTTTCTGTTGAGAAGTCTGATGATAGCCTGATGGGCTTTCCTTTGTATGTGATCTTATTTCTGTGTCTGGCTGCTTGTAATAGTCTGTCCTTATCCTTGATTTTGCCATTTTAATTACTATTTGTCTTGGTGGTTTGTTTCTTGGGTCCCTTGTGTTGGGAGATCTGTGCATCTCCATGGCTTGAGAGACTATCTCCTTCTCCAGATTGGGGAAGTTTTCAGCAATTACCTCCTCAAAGACACTTTCTATCCCTTTTTCTCTCTCTTCTTCTTCTGGTACCCCTATAATGCGAGTATTGTTCCATTTGGATTGGTCACACAGTTCACTCAGTATTCTTTCATTCTTAGAGATCCTTTTTTCTCTCTGTGCCTCAGCTTCTTTGTATTCCTCTTCTCTAGTTTGTATTTCATTTATCGTCTCTTTCACCATATCCAGTCTGCTTTTAATACCCTCCATTGTGCTCTTCAATGATTGGATCTCTGACCAGAATTCATTCCTTAGTTCTTCAGCATCTTTACGTTCCTCCGTGAGCATGTTAATGATTTTTATTTTGAACTCCCTTTCAGGAAGATTCATGAGGTTGATGTCATTTAAATCTTTCTCGGAGTCGTATTAATAATTTAACTGTGAAACAGTTTCCTTTGGTGTTCATATTTGTATATGGCGCCCTCTAGTGCCCAGAAGCTCTACTCTCTGGAGCTGCTCAGCCCTTGAAGCAATGTTGGGGATCGCAGGAGGGTGGTATTGCTGCCTGGAGGGAGGAAAGAGCTGTTTCCTGCTTCCTGGCTGCTCTGCCTGACTCCACTGCCTGAACCAGTGGGCCAACCACACAGGTATAAGCCTCTATGCTTTGCATTTGTCGTTGCTGTAGACAGATCATCCCTCTGGTTGGCCTAACGCCATTGTAGGGTATGCCGGTTTGCGAGCCTGGTGTGGCTGGCTGGGAGAAAGGCATAACAGGGTGCGTATCCTGGAGGGGTTCGTTGGAGCTATGTAGCCAGCCAGGGAGCTGGAGCACCTGAAGATTGTTAAAGCTCCCAACCTGCTGGGCAAAGTGCCCCCGGACAATTTTGTCTACCTGTCCTTTCTTCTGAGCAGTAAGCTCTGTGTAGTTCTTGCCCGTTTAGCAGCCCTGTTGCTAAGGGCTTCCTTGTTAGGAAGTCTCTCAGACTGCCTGCCTTTCTTTTGTCCCAGAGCAGCCAGGTATGGATCCCTGCTTTGCCCAGCAGCTGGAATCTCAGTCTCTCCCGGAATTCTGCCTGTCTTACCTTTTCAGCCCCCTATTCATGAGAGTACCATGCAAACACCATTAAATGTAGGTATGTGTTCCCAGAGCAGATCTCTGGAGTTAGGTATTCAGCAGTCCCAGACCTCCACTCCCTCCCTGCTCTGTTGCTCTTCCTCCCACCGGTGAGCTGGGGTGGGGGTAGGACTTGGGTCCCGCTGGGTCACAGCTTTGGTACGTTACCCTGTTCCATGAGGTCTGCTCTTTTCTCCAGGTGTATGAAGTCTGGTGCAGTCCTCTTTCCTGTTGCTTTTTCAGGAGTAGTTGTATTAAATATATTTTCGTATTATATGCGGTTTTAGGAGGAAGCCTCTGTCTCACCTCTCACGCCGCCATCTTTAATTCTCTCCAAAATCCTTACTATAGCCCTTTTGAGCTGTGTACTCACAAGGCTTAGATTCAGATGTCTAGGGTTTTATTTCATGTGGGAGAACTTGAAGCAGTGAATGGATCACATTGAAAGGTACAGTCCTTGCAACACAATAATAGTTTTAACATTCATATTTTTCAAAGTTGTGTATGCAGAGGGATTGAGGGAAGAAGGGAAGTGGGGAGCAAGACAGGCTTTTAGGACCACCAGTGAGATCTAGGTTCTAGTCATTTGTTTTGTTAGAAAACAAAATTGAACCGAGTAAATAGGAAGATCTGACTGGCTTTGTTAAGTGATTCATGAATTGGGGTACCATCCCACTAGCAAGTAGAAATGCTCTTCACACCTTGTACAAAATGGTAAGTTTCATAGGAAGGAAGATGGGCAAGAAGTTATTAGCAAAAGAAAGAATTGTTTTAGGCAAGGTCACTTTCCCTGAGGTGGAAGAGCAGGGGTGTCTTATTATGCAGATTAGCTCATCTTCTTTTGGGACGAGGTGGAGGTGGGGGGTGGGATGGAGAGGGCTCATGTGTGACAGCTTATCTTAGCTCCTGGGTGCTGATGGGAAATTTCCTGACTGGTAAGAATTTGCTGGTGAGGATGCATTTCTGAGAGAGATTGAAACTGCAGTAATTAGGTTAGGTGTTAAGCTTCAGTTTGGTGATTCCGCCTAGCAGAAATTACTCCATTTTGGGTTTGTTGTTTTCTTTTTAACAGTTTTGTCACAGGGCTGTAAAGCAGCTGTTAAGCACCTTAAAAAGTTTTGTAGACTTCATTTTGAAATTATTTCAGACTTAAAAGTTGCAAGGATAGTACAAATAACTCCTGTGTCACTTTCATCCAGAGTCCCCAGTTGCCATATCCTCCCCTCTATTTATAACATGTAGTCGTTCATGGTAGTTATGTACCATCAAGTTGCAAACACTGAATTAGTGAATGCTGAACCATTGCTTTTATGAGAAATACAGGGCTAGGTTCCTGCAAGCATCTGGCGACTGCATTTTCATCGAGTGGTGCATACATGTGTGTTTCTGTTTAAAGAGACCTTTTTTAAGGGGATTGTGAGGGGGATAAGGGACACAAAAATCTCAATGTAAGTTGGGCACAGGGATGGTAGTACAGCATGGAGAATATAGCCAGTGATTCTGTAACATCTTCCTGTGTTGATAGTAACTACACTAGTTGGGTTGGGAATTTAATGTAGGTAACTGTTGAACCACTGGGCTGTATACTTGAAACCAATATAATACTGTTTATCAACTGTACATTAATTAAAAACTTAAGACACCTTATTTTAATATATATTGTTGATTGAGTAACAATGAACTTAATGACCAACAGCACTAATTCATGCCTGAATAAACTTCATCTAACATTTTCTCTCTAAGTCACATTACAGTTTCTTTGTGCTTATGAACACTTCAGGACTACATCCCTGGGGCATTTTAAATTTAAACAGCAATATCTCCAACAGAAAGCTTTATCACTGCAGTAATTTTCCTTTACTGTTAGTAATCTGTGTACCTGACACTGACCGTTTGGTAGACAGGTCAGAGTCCTTTAGTGATAATTTTTTTGTGTACTGGGAGTCAATTTGTTTTTGGTTCCTCCTTCAGCAGTCTCACACATGGCTGTTGCTCACTCTGAAAAAGTTTCATCAGAAAATTGGCATGTATTTCTCTGAAATGACACTTCACACTTGCCTGCCGCATAGTTTCATGAGTTCTTTGCTAATTTCTGAGTAACTTGCTCTCCAGGCCCTTGACAACGGTGGAGCTCAGTGTTAAGTAGTGAGGATTTGGTTGTGCAGAGAACCATTGTCTTGGGGACGGTCCTGGTATTGGCTTCCGGGAGATTGAGTCAGTTCCTTCATGGCAAGGCTTTATTTGTCTAGGGGCAAAGTTGTAGCTGTGGGGGGTGTCTGAGTGTATGTGCACATGTGTGTGCATTTAATGGAAGCCACTAGTTTTTTAAAAAAATTGAGATAGGCCGACAAACAACATAATACTAGTCTCAGGTGGAGTCCGATATTTGTATATATTGTGAATGATCACCACAATAGGTCTAGTTAACATCTATCACCATACATAGTTAACAGAATTTTCTTGTGATAAGTTTTAAGATCTACTCTCTTAACTTTAAAATGGGCAATATAGTTTTATTAACTATAGTCACCTACCATGCTCTGTATCATATCCCCATGACTTACCATGACTTAACTTATTTTATAACTGGAAGTTTATACCTTTTGACTGTATTCATCCATTCCCCCCCGGCTCTCCCCCCCCTGCCCCCCGCCCACTGCAAGACAACAATTTTTTGACACCTAGTTCTCATATCATAGTTTTAGTATTTGGGAGTTATTAGAAAGTACACTGGGAAAGCCTGTGTTCTAGCTCTGCTGCCCTCATCAAACTGCCAAGTTTCCTCAGCTGTGAAGTGAGAATAAATGTCTGTCTTGCTTCCTCAGTGGGTCGTTGTGAGGAAGAAGGGCAGAGTGGAGAGGAGGGAGAGTGGAGAGACCAGTGTTCCCTTAATACCTGTGGAGCAGGGGCTTGGAGTCAGGTACTGTGAGGCATCTCACTTAATCATAACAACCCAGAAGAGATGGTAGTATTGTCCTCATGCACGAGGAAATATCACAGTGTTTGGAATGATTTTCACTTGAATTTGTGTTCAAACTCAAGACCCTGATTTCATCATTCATGGTCAACTGAGGTTGACTGCTATGACATTTTGTAAGTATAAAGTTCAGTACAAACTTGAAGACATGATGCACATTTGCTATACTTTGAGGACAGAGATTCTGACATAAGCTACTTTTGTAAAGTGGGTTATCTTAGCTGATTAATCAGGGAACTATAGATTATTTAATCCTTTCTGAGTTTAGCGGTGGGAGAATTTTCATGAGTTTGATGTTTACTTTTATACCCCCATAGGAAATGTCCATCTTTTTCCATTGTACATACTTTCCTAACTTTACATCAGAGTGTACTTTGAGCCATTTCTTATAACAATATTGGCAATTATTTATTGGGTTTTTGGCCAGCATCTGCTAAGTGTTTTTTTTTATTAAGGTATCATTGATATACAATCTTATGAGGGTTTCACATGAGCAACATTGTGGCTTCAACATTCACCCATATTATCAAGTTCCTGCCACAACCCATTGCAGTCAATGTTCATCAGCATAGTACGATGTTATAGAGTCACTACTTGTCATCTCTGTGCTATACTGCCTTCCCCGTGACCTCCCTACATTTTGTGTGTTAATCATAATATTAGCCCCTTAGTTCCCTTCTCCCTCCCTCCGCACCTATCCTCCCCAGTCCCTTCCCTTTGGTAACCACTAATCCCTTGGAGTCTGTGAGTCTGCTGCTGTTTTGTTCCTTCAATTTTGCTTCGTCATTATACTCCACAAATGAGTGAAATAATTTGGTACTTGTCTTTCTCCGCCTGGCTTATTATTTCACTGAGCATAATACCATCTAGCTCCATCCATGTTGTTGCAAATGGTAAGATTTGTTTTCTTTGTATGGCTGAATAATAATTCTATTGTGTATATGTACCACATCTTCTTTATCCATTCACCTACTGATGGACACTGAGGTTGCTTCCATATCTTGGCTATTGTAAATAGTGCTGCAGTGAACATAGGGGTGCATATGTCTTTTTGAATTTGGGATCTTGTTTTCTTTGGGTAAATTCCTAGAAGTGGAATCCCTGGATCAAGTGATATTTCTATTTTTAGTTTTTTGAGGAACCTCCATACTGCTTTCCACAGTGGTTGAACTAATTTACATTCCCACCAACAGTGTAGGAGGGTTCCCCTTTCTCTGCATCCTTGCCAGCATTTGTTGTTTCTTGTCTTTTGGGTGTTGGCCATCCTAACTGGTGTGAGGTGATATCTCATTGTGGTTTTAATTTGCATTTCCCTGATGATTAGTGATGTGGAGCATCCTGCTAAGTGTTTTTTTTTCTTGTTTAGGTTTCATAACAACTCTCATGATATTCTTCTCTATTTATTTTATAAATGGGAAATTGAGGTACATAGAGCCGCTGACTCATTTGATACTGAAACAAAGTTCACTGCCATATACCACTGTTCCTTCTCTGATGATAAAAATGAGCCATTTGTATAACTCGAAGTGGTAGTCCAAAATTTATTTTTGCTGTGCATTTGTTATTTGGACTGTCACAAAATTAGCTTTCATCGTACTTCCATGTCATAATGTTTTACATCAGAATTTGGCAAACTGACTTTGTTAGAGGGCCAGGTAGTAAATATTTTAGGTTCTGACACAACTACTCAACCAGTGCAGAAGCAGCCACAGACAGTTATGAAAAGGCATGAGTTTGGCCACACTCCAATAAAACTTTATTTATGGACACTGAAATTTGAATTTCAAAACCTTTTCATATGTTGCATAATGTCCTTCATTTGACTTTTCTTTTTCCCTAAGCATTTAAAAATGTAAAAACCATTTCTAGCTCATGGATTGTACAAAAACAGGCAGTAGGGTGGATTTGGCCAGTGGGTTGTAGTTTGCCAGGCCTGCTTTTCATCATTCCGAAGTTTTCTTCCTTGGGTCTCCTTTTGGGTATTCTTTTGTAATATTGGACCCAAGTCTCTCTTTGCTTTGCATATACTAAGTCGTGTTTAACAAGTGTTGGTTTGCTTTGGGTGATCCAGCTCATGGAAACCTTACTTGCCTAGTGGTTTAGTCTCTGACACCTCGTCTGCTGGCACATATAAATAGCAATTTTGATTGAGAAGAAGATTTAATCAGCCAGGAACATCAGACCCCGTTTCAACAGACATCAGCTCCCGAAATGCTTGTTTCTACACAGAGCACAGTGGAACATCAAGAGTCAGGGATTTCACATCTAGTTCTTGTCCAGCCACCAGTACTTAATTTTAAGCAAAAGTCATTTTACCTGTCTTGCTTGTAGATATTTCGTCTTTGAAATAAAAGGGCCCAGACTAGATGCTCTTTTTAGCTGCCTTCTCTCTGTGGGTGATCATTATAGTCCTCTTGAGATTTAAACTCCCCTGTTTGCAAACTGAGGGCCAATTTGTGGTACAGCTGCCTGGGAGCCGCCGCTTCTGCTTGCCTCTGCTGCAAGTGTTAGTGTGCGCAGAGCCAGTGAGATGGCGTGCCGATAGGCCTTGGGCTTCCAGTTCATTGTGTTTGAATGCTGTGCCCTCTAATTTGGGTTTGCCTCTCGCTCTTGCCAGAAGAAGAAAAGGCTGGCTGTGTTAGCAAGTATTCTGGGAAAGACCTCCCAGACCACACAGCTTATGTATGTTCTTTTGGGACTTGCTTGCTCTTTGTCTAAATGACTTTTTAATTTTCAAGAGATGGCTCTTGTGCAGCAACAGCTCTGGCTGCCAGGAAACTTTTTCCTGATACACTATTCTGAAATTTTCCTCAGTTTAGTTTCTTTTCAGTTACTCTTGCTTTGATTTCGTTTCTTTAATAGTTTTTTTGCTTCGTTAAAGTGTATCTAATAAAAGCTTTCCTACTTTCAGTGACAGTTCCTTCTCCATCTCCTGATGCATTTTTAGGTGGGGGAAACCGGTTTGCCCAGAGAAGAGTCCTGGGCTTGCTTCTTTGTTCCTCTGACATACATACATCCCCTCCACGTGTAGCCTTTGGGTTGTGATAGTTGCAGGCTTCCAGGTGCACCATGGACTTTCCATTCCAGCTCAGGGACACTCCTGGTCCTCCTTTCTGTGCCATAGAGGGAGAGGAGTTCTACTTGCTGTGTTGTTTCTAAGAAAAACTTGTGTTGTTTTCAGTCATTGTTATCCTTTTCATAGCTTTGATGAATTTACTCCTGCTTTTTTCCTGTGACTTCTGTCTTGGTATTTCTAGAGGACTTGGAAGTTTACAGTAGCCCTTCATTCTGTGGTGAGTCACCATGCTTAACTTGGTTCTGAGTCAGCTGCCTTTTAAAAATTTTTTTGTTACTATTTTTCAGCTAAGCATCCAATCTTCCTGCAACATAGGGAAATCTTCTGTAGTGAAATGTGTGTGTGTGCATGCACACACACACACACACACACATCCTTATGTTTTGTGTTTCCATATTGGACTTAAAATATTTTTTATTGAAATGAATCCACATAACCCTAAAATTCAACCTTCTGAAGTGTACCATTCAATGTTTTTTACTATATTCATACAAATATCATCACTGTTTAATTCTAGAACATTTTCATTGATAACTCAAAAGAAAAAGAAACCCCGTATACCCATTAGTAGTTTCTATTCTCCCCTCTCTCCAGCCCTTGGGAACCACTAATCTACTTTGTGGCTATGGTCTTGGCTGTTCTAGAAATTTTGTATAAATGGAATCATTAAATATGTGGCTTTTCCTGTCTGCCTTTCACTTGGACAAGATTCATCCATGTTGTAGCATCAATCAGCACTTCTTATTTCTGAATCATATTCCATTTTGTGGGTATGCCACATTTTATTTCTTTATCATTTGATGAACATTTGGATTGTTTCTATTCTTTTTTTAGTTTTTATGAACAAGGTTGCAGTGAACTTCTGTGTATAAGTTTTTGTGTGGACGTAAATTTTATTTCTTGAGTATATCCTATGAGTGGAATTGCTGGGTCACATATAACTCTTTGTTTAACTTTTGAGGGACTGTCACTATTCAAGTGACTACATCACCAACAATGTGTGAGGGCCCTAATTTTGCCACATTCTTGTTGTTCTGACTGATTATAGCTATCCTTGTGGCTGTGAAGTGATATCATTGTGGTTTTGACTTACATTTCCCTTATAATGATGGTGTCTTTTCCTGTGTTTATTAGCCCTTTGTAAAGCTTTTTTGGATAAAGGTCTATTCAAATCCTTTGCCCACTTTTAGTTGGGTTGTCATTTACTGAATTAAAATAGTTTTTTATTCTAGATACTAGACACATTTTGTAAATATTGTCTTTTCACTTTCTTGATAGTTTCCATTGATTAATGATGTTTTTAATTTTGAGGAAGTTCAATTTGTCTTGTTTTTGGGTGACTGTGCTTTTTAAGATGATGTCATAAGAAACCATTGCCTAATCCAAGGTCATGAAAATTTACACCTATATTTTCCTGTAAGAGTTTTAACAGTTTTAACTCTTACATTTAGGTCTCTTGATACTGAGTTAACTTTTTGTATATGGTGTGAGGTAGAGGTCCAGCTTCATCCCTCTTGCATGTGGATATCCAGTTTTCTCAGCACATTTTTGTTTAAAAGATTCTTTCCCAAATGAATTATTTTGTCATCTGGGTTAAAAATCAGTTGACCATAAATGTATGAGTTTTTTGGGGGCCTTTTAAATCATATTTTGGTGTTAATCAGGTGGCTGCTTATTCCTTATATTGGGTCTTCATATTGTAAAATACTGCTAAGATATTCCTGTTATGTCTTTTTTGTTTGTTTCAGCATTTGAAAATTTTTTTAGCAGTTTTTTATTAAAGTATCATTGATATACAATCTTGTGAAGGTTTCACATGAACAGCATTGTGTCTCAGCATTCACCCATATTATAAAGTCCTCACCCCTCCACTGCAGTCACTGTCTATCAGTATAGTAAGATGCTATAGAGCTGTTACTTGTCTTCTTGGTGCTGTATTGCCTTCTCCATGACCTGCCTGTATTGTGATTGTGAATTATAGTGCCCCTTAATCCCCATCTCTCTCCCTCCCCGCCCTCCCTCCCCAACCCCTTCCCTTTGGTAACTGCTAGTCCCTTTTTGAATTCTTGAGTCTGCTGCTGTTTTGTACCTTCAGTTTTGCTTCGTTGTTATACTCCACAAATGAGTGAAATCATTTGGTACTTGTCTTTCATCGCCTGGCTTATTTCACTGAGCATAATACCCTCTAGCTCCGTCCATGTTGTTGCAAATGGTAAGATTTGTTTTCTTTGTATGGCTGAATAATAATTCTATTGTGTATATGTACCACATCTTCTTTATCCATTCATCTACTGATGGACACTGAGGTTGCTTCCATATCTTGGCTCTTGTAAATAGTGCTGCAATAAACATAGGGGTGTATATGTCTTCTTCAATCTGGGATCTTGTTTTCTTCAGGTAAATCCTAGGAGTGGAATTCTTGGGTCAAATGGTATTTCTATTTTTAATTTTTTGAGGAACCTCCATATTGCTTTCCACAATGGTTGAACTAATTTACATTCCCACCAGCAGTATAGGAGGGTCCCCCTTTCTCTGCATCCTCACCAGCATTTGTTTTTCTTTGTCTTTTGGATGTTTGCCATCCTGACTGGTATGAAGTGATATCTTACTGTGATTTTAATTTGTATTTCCCTGATAATTAGCAGTGTGGAGCATCTTTTCATGTGCCTGTTGGCCATCTGAATTTCTTCTTTGGAGAAGTGTCGGTTCAGATCCTCCACCCATTTTTTAATTGGGTTATTTACTTTTTGGGTGTTGAGGTGTTTGAGTTCTTTATATATTTTGGATGTTGACCCCTTATCAGATAAAATCATTTACGAATATATTCTTCCATACTGTAGGATGCCTTTTTGTTTTGTTGATGGTATCCATTGCTGTACGGAAGCTTCTTAGTTTATGATGTAGTCCCACTTGTTCATTTTTTATTTTGTTTCCCTTGTCTGAGGAGATATGTTCAGGACAAAGTTGCTGATGTTTATATTCAAGAGATTTTGCCTATGTTTTCTTCTAAGAGTTTTGTAGTGTCATGACTTACATTCAGGTCTTTGATCCATTTCAAGTTTACTTTTGTGTATGAAGTTAGACAATAATCCAGTTTTATTCTCTTAGATGTAGCTGTCCAGTTTGCCAACACCAGTTGTTGAAGAGGCTGTCTTTTCCCCATTGTATATGCATGGCTCTTTTATAATATATTAATTGACCATATATGTGTGGGTTTTATTCCTGTTACATCTTAACAGGCAGATACACCTGTTAAGCCAGTCCTCCTTGCAGAGCTAAGAAAATGCTCTCAGCTAGGAGGATTCCATTTTCAAACCAGGTTTTTTGCTCTTGGAGCTGTGGAAAAAAACACTGGCTTTATTGGCATCCATATGGATGCCATCACTTTTTTGCCCTAAGTATAGTGTGGCTAGGTGTTTGTCTAAGAAATTTACTGTCTTGTGTCTGTGGTCTGGGTGTTTAAGAGTTAAACACACCAAATCATTTATGAGGATCTAGTGGAGATTTAATATGGTGTTCCTGTTGCTGGGCAACATTTTAGTGGCTGCCCATAAAGTGTTTCACCATAGGTAAATCTCCCAGTAAACCTATAAGTGGGTTTGAGCAGTTTGAGTCCCCATTTTCTTTCTCATCTGGCTTGTTTCAGCTTTTTTCACCATCTGACTTGTGCCCTGAAGCTACGTCCTCTGAATCATACCACGTCCCTCTGCAACCTTTATTGGCAGAGCTGAGAAATGTCTAATCCATAACCTCAATCAAACTGATTCATTATGACAGCTGTTTCCACAAACCTCTTGCTGTATCAGGTAGGGCTAAGATAGTTTTTCTAGAATACATCATTTTATTAATATAATTGGATAAAGCAGTTACCATATGACTTGCTTTCTATGCCTTATAAATTAACAATTAAGGATAATTACCACATCCATGAAAGTTTGCAACATGAATCACTATAGCTATGGCAGAACAATTACCCATGACCAGTTTCCTCTCAATCTTAACATTATTCTTCTGAAATTAAAATTCTAATGAAACAAAGGATATATTTTACTTGTTAGGTTTATTATTTTTCTGTCTTCCCCCACTAGAATGCCAGCTCTCCAGGAGCAGACATTTTGGTCTATTTTTTCTCACTGAAGTATATACCACTTGTCTCTAATAATGCCTGGCACATAGGCACTCAATAAATTTGCATTGAATTAATAAGTGAATAAATCAGTCAGTGAATAAAATTGTAAAAGTAATCAACTTAGATGTCAGGTCTTTCACAGAGGAAAGATGACTTATTTGGTGCCATATGAGATACAGGTTAAATTATATATATAGATCCTTGGTCTTTTCATATTTTACTTAAAGACCATTTAAATATTTTTTTCCCCCAGAAGCTATTTCTCCTTGGCTTTATTTAGTGGGAAATCTTAGATTAAGAGAAAGCTGTGAAAATATTTTTATTGAGGAAAAACTGGAAAAACTGTTGACATGTAAGCAGTTTAACCAATATTTGGAAGATGGAATGGAGATAGTTCAAAAAACATATTACACCGCCTCTTTGCTCTCCAGTTCCTGTAAGTAGTAGGAAGGAATAGCGTTCTTCTGTTATAGACAGGTTTCTTCCTTTCTTAAGGCTGTGGCCAAAAGAGGGGAAGAAGTTTCATCGGAAAGGTGTACAGGTGTCAGGCCCTTGGTCCTGGGGAAATATGAATAGCATTCCCTAGCACAATGAATATCAATTCTTGTTCCTTAGGGAGTTGAATTTGTATACTCAGTATAAAAGTGTCAAGCAATCTATAAAGTAAAAGTCATCTCTCCAATTCAAGCACTGACTCTTGTCTGAATTGCATGCTTGGTGCAATAATGCAAAGTTCTGGGAGCAGTCTTCAGAATAGCATTCAGAAAGGAGAGGATGCACAAAGGAAGTTTTGCAAACTCCCTATGTACAGGTTGTTTGCCAAAGTCCTTAATTGGGCCAGGGTAATAATTATTGACCCATTTTTTCCAGGGCTCTAGTTTATTAGGTACAGGCATTAGTGGTAACACCATTTCTCGCATTTAGGGGAAAAGGGGATTTTCTCATCTGTCATTCTGTTCTTGAGCATTTCAGTGGTTTTTGTCAGACTCGAGAGAGAGAGAATATTTTCTAGACCGGGTCAGTGCTCACTCATCAGAGTTGATCTTGATCAGCTAAGATGAGTTTTCTTGTAAATGGGCTGTCTTGCCAAGGGTTTCAGCCCCAGGCAAGTTCACTATGGATTCAGTGGGACCAAAGAAATGACTTTGGAATGTTATTGGGGTGAAAGGGTTACCCAACTTTATTTCCGCAGTGGCAGGTCAATCACTAAAATCTTGTTCACTCAGAGCGAGTCTGCATGCAGCAAGCCGGTCTCTGCATCAGGGCCTGTTTTCGGCGCTGCAACCACTCCAGCCTCTGCTCTGCTCCCCTGCAGCCTTGCAGCTGTACCACCGTGTCACCCAGAGCACTGGATGGAGCTCTTTATATAGTCAACAGTAACGTATTGCCCACATATGTGTAGTGAGCTAGCCAACCAGGGCCAGGTGAGAATCCTGGCCACAGGAACTTTCATTTTATCCACAAGGGCATTAGCTTTTCTAACTGTGTTTGCCAAGAAGTACTAAAAGTACTTTTGGTGAAAAGTTGACTAAAATTGAGGCAGGCATTAGAGACAGACACTCTGGTTCATAAGCGGTATGTAGCTTGGCTCTCTTCAGCCCCATTGGGAATTTATGCATGAATGATTTCCAGTACAGGTGGGCTGTTCTTGCTTCTGCCACTTATGAAAATTGCTTGGCAGGGAATCAGGTCCAGGTTCTTTTCATTTCTTTCTTTGGCCCTTTTCATTTAGGGAACACCAGACACTCTCTCCTCTCACATACCTGTTCTTGCCTGGCTTCACTTTGAGAGCTTGTCTTTTTATACCCTCAGTTCCCAGGAGTGATGCCCTGGGGCATGGGTTCTCAGGAAAGGCTGTGGCAAGGGCGTTTGGTTGGAAGCTGTAGACTTTAATTGCTGGTAACACTTGGTCAGAAAGGATAAAAATGAAGAGCAGACACAGAACTGGTTAAAGAACATAATCTTATTTTGTGTGTCCTGGAGTAGATAGGAGCTCTTTAGACCAGGTCTGTGTGCCTAAGGGTATCTGGAATACTGGGACACTAATAGGAGCACTATTTTTTTTTAATTGGAACTTGTTTGTTTAATGGCAGAGTTTCTGTAAAAAGGTAGTCAAATGGATAAATGAATAATGGTATAGTCATATAATGGAATAGTTTACAGCTGTGAGAAGTGAGTAATGGGTGTTTTACATAAACATGAGTTTCACACACAAAAAAACAAAAGCAAGTCACTGATGGGTGCATGCAGCAGACTCAATTACACAGTGTTTCATTTTCCCTAATTCTAAACTCTGTTGCATAGAGATGTGCACAGAGATGGTAAAACTGTACAGGAAAACAAGGGAGAGGTTATCACAGTGTTCAGGATAACAGTGGCAGGAGAAGGAGCTGCAAAGAAAGTACGCACAGAGGGAATCCAGGGTTGTGATAGAGGTTTTAACTTGGGTGGTGGTTACGCAGTTGTTTGTTTATTTTACTTTTTTAACGCATACTTACATTGTCAATGTATTTCCATATTTATATTAATATTTAATAACTTAAAACATTAAGGTGGAGAGAAATGTCAGCTAAGCCAACATATACAGGAATGGTTTCCTTTTTTCTTTTGGCTTCCTTTCCAGTGACCATTCCTTGGTATTGTGTACCACAGAGCACTGTGTTGCCAGAACTCTCCAATCTTCCATCTAACTTTTGAGCAGCTATTTCTCATTGTGAAGTATGGGACTGAAAGTCTTTCAGATCTAGTGCAGTCAGTGTTAGGGCCCGTTTTTTCATTGAATTGTGCCTCTCTGAGCAAAGACAGCGTGAATAGCTTCAGTGACATTTGTCTTTTTTTCTGTACACCTTCTCTTCTCCCACTTGAAATCTTCCCTTCTTCTGCCCTACAAATATTTTAAAATTAAATACCAGGGAGCTTCAGAGCTCTTTCCATACTTGCAAGTGGGTTCTATGTCTGGTGGCTTTGATTCCAAGACCGGTAGCTCCTTGGAATTCTTGGGATTCTTAGGAATCTTGGGAGCCTTATGGTGCTTTGATTTTTTTTTAATCATCCAGAGCAAAGTGTTTTCTAGATTCCTTCTGAGCATGGTCTACAATGGAAGTATAAGTGGCTGGGCTCTGGCTGAGCTGTGATGACAGTAGCGTTGGGTGTACTTGGCTCCTTCCAGATGATTGTATGGGTGTTTCCTTCAGCTTTATCCTTTTCTTAGGCCTTTCATTGCTTGTTCCATCCCAGGGTGGAATGTGTAGATGGAGACATACACTTCTTAGTAATTGAAAAGGACTTAGGTGGTGGTGCTTGCTGGGATGAAATTACAAAGGTTATCAGTCTCCATGGCTCACATGCCTCTTCACTTGAAGTTTATTTTGTGACTTTTCTACTTGTTTAATTCCTACTTGCATTTCTGGGTCTATCATTTCAGAATCTAGCCCAAGGTTTTTTGTAGGTATTTCTCTTACAAACAATCCCATTCATTTAGTCATTCAATAAATGTTTGAGGGCTTCTAAGGTGCCAGGTACTGTTCTTAGATGTTGGGGATATAGCAGTGAACAACCTATATTATTGATAGTACCTCTAATTTTCTTTTTTTCTCTCCACCCACTTAGGTGCTTTCAGGGTGTGCCATCATTGTCCGAGGGCAGCCTCGTGGTGGGCCTCCTCCTGAGAGGCAGATTAACCTTAGCAACATTCGAGCTGGAAACCTTGCTCGCCGGGCGGCTGCAACACAACCTGATGCAAAAGATACCCCTGATGAGGTAGGTGCTTCCAGAGGCTTCCCTGAGGCTGCAGACCCAGGTCACAGCCCATTCTCCTCTTTGACTGATGTGAGTTTTGATATATGCTTGCTTTTCTATATTTTGAGTGTCTTTACATAGCAGGGCTGAACCCTGGTCATACCCACAGTGGCATGCATTGTTTTATACATCAGTAGCTTAAGCAGAAATCCCAAGCCCAGGGCTTTTTCTCATACCCTTTCCGATAGGCTTAGAGCTTCTTCTTAGGTTTATTGATGTTTTCACTCCTCGTTCTCTTGCAATATGTTAGCACATTTCCTACATAGTCTCAGCTGTTGAGGTTTCCATTGGTTATAACAGAGCTCTTCTATTAAGGTTTGAATTTTCATGTTCAAATTTTAGGAAGATAGGCAGTGACAAATCTAGTTCTTTTCAGGGACTACTTATGTTACTAGTGTCTTGTGTCTCCTTCCAGAGATAATCACCTATACAAGCAGACATTCTCATTTCAAAGTAATGGTAGCATACCACAAATGCTGTTTATTATAGACACTTAATTTTGGATCTGTGCACCCCTAAAGGCATCTGTGAACCCTATGACATTGTTTGCAAAATTTTGTATAAACATACATTGTTAAGGGAGGAAGTTTTTAATCAGTTTCTCAAGGCAGCTTGTGGCTCAGTAGTAGTCAAGAACCATTGTGTAATGGCAATTTGAGACATTTCTGAGCATCTGTGCCTTTGTCTTGACATCCCCTCCATTCCCCTGTCCTCCCAGTTCTAATGCCTGCCACTTTGCCTTTGTGGTCTGCTTTGGACTCTTGCATTTCCAGGTAGCTGCTGTGAATCCAAATTTGGCTCCTATGCTTTGAAGCATCAGTTGTTTCTTTAATAGTGCCTAGGCTATCAAAAACAGAACTTCTGGATTCTAATTAATTATTTGACCTTTGCCCCAATTTGATGTTGGGCGAGTTGGTACCTTGGCTTTCTTTTGCTCTTCTCTGACAAGAAAGTGAAGAAAATGCAGCTCATGGGGATCTTTTATTTAAGGAAAACATTTTTTTCCCTCATCTATAATAAAGGGCATTTTGTTTGAAGTAAAATAGTGAAGCAGTGCTATAGAAGAAAACAGGGAGAATCACCTGTAAATCTGCTATTAACAGCAGTTAGAGTCTTGGGATAATGATTGAAAAGTCCAGGATAAGTTCGTTTTCATTGTTCCTCCATCAGTGACCATGAGCCTTGGAATAATAAATAGTGTATCCATCAGGATTGTTCAGTAAGGATTAAACAAGATACTGTGAAGTGCTAGCACATGCCTACAAAGTACTTACTAGTTGTGATAATCAGTACTGCTGTCTGTTCACTTCAGTTACTATAAACACTCCTTAAACGTTCTTCATACTATTGGGCCAAGTGCCAAAGATTAAATCTCTCGCAACACTCCAAATTTTGGGGGCTGAGTGCCTTTCTTAGGCCAGCATTTTGAGTAGTTGTTTTGCTTCCAATTGTGTGTTGCGTAACAACTTGACTGTTTCTGAGAGGAGAATAGTGTTGACCCTGGCGGGCTAGAGCTGATCAAGTTCATTTCCCCAGAAGGAAGAAGTAATGTAGCCTCTAAGAGAAGGGTTGGGTTTTAATTTCCTGTTTCATAGCTGAGGATCCAGGGCAGGGAAACCCAAGGCCAGTTGGAACTTAATCTAAAATATCTTAACTGTAGCCTATGTAACAGTGTAAGACAATCTTCCAGAACTGTCATAGCTAAAGGACTACTGTGTGATCTGGTCTCAGCTGTCATAGTTTCATACATTCATACAGTAGTGCTTTTTGTCTCTTCCAGAGCAACTTAGTCTAAGTTACTCCTACTAACTCTTCAAAGGTCCCTGAAGCATGAAGTTTTTGGTAGCTACCGATTTCACCCTTTGTCAGCCACAAGCATTATTTCTCCTTCCTAATAATCCAGTGTCACTTTTATCTACTGTGATCTGGTTTCGCCCTCCCATGAAGCTTTTTGAAGCTGTTCTGGCTCAGGTTAACCATGATGCCAACTAGTAACCTAAATCAGAAACCTGATTGCTCTTGCTCTTGTTTCAAAACCTCCCTTCCCCTCCAAACATTCAGACCTTTGTCAAGACCTAGAGATTCTGCATCCTTAAAATCTCTTCTCCATTCCTGAAACTTCATTACTGCTTCTAATGTTCTTTGTTCAACTCGTAGTGTGCCTGGAATTTCTGATGTCATTCTCCTTCCCTCTGATCCTTTCTCCATATGCTTCCATAGCTCTTTTGAAACATAATTTCATTTATTCCCCTGCCCAGTATTATTCCCAAGCTCTCCAGTGACTCCTCATTATCTGTGACAAATCTAAATGCTAAGCCCATTTGTGGTTTGACATCAGTTTTCTCTTACTGAACCCTGCTCTGGGATGCCAGTCCCAGCATGTAGGAGCACTGGGGCCTTCCAACAGGCCACTGGAGACCTGCCTGCTCATGGCTTGGCTCATGCTGCTCCCTCCATCAGGAATCCCTTCTCCACCTTGCACCCTGGTGAACACCTACTACTATCTCTTAACATCTGTCTAGCCTCCTGAGAAGTCACACCTGCCATCTTTCCTCAGCCCATTTTTGTGCTCGTAACATGTTACTTCAAGTTGATGTCTTTCTCTGCTAGATTGTAAGCTTCTTGAGGGGGAGGAATCTTAACTGTCTTCTTGCACCTAGTAGGTGCCTGATGGAAAACCGGTATTTAGTGAATAAGCATTTACGTGAATAAAGAGGAAAGAAGCTGAGGATCACCTTTTTGGGGAACCATGGATTGTGGAATGTGGCATTACCCTTTTGTTTTGCCAGTGGGTTTTTGCCCTAGGCAAATTCACTATGGATTCAATGTGACCAGAGAAATGACAGTAAAGCGTTCTTGAGGTGAAAGAGTTATACCCAACTTTATTCCCATGGTGGCAGGTCAATCACTAGAATCCCGTCCACTCAGAGCGAGTCTGCATGCAGCAAGCCGGTCTTTGCCTCTGGGCCTCTCTAGCCACATAGCTGTCCTCTGGGCCTCTCTGCCCTTGGTGCTGGCACCACTCTAGCCTCTGCTCTGCTCTCATGCATCCTTGCAGCCGTGCCACTGTGTTGCACAGAGCACTGGGCAGAGCTCTTTATATATAGAGTCAATAACAATGCATTGCCCATACATGTGTAGTGAGCTAGCCAGTCAGGGCCAGGTGAGAATCTTGGCCACAGGGACCTTCATTTTATCCACACCTTTCTTGCTGGCTTTGGAGCAAGTTGTCTAATTTTCTCACATTCAAGTACAGTCAAGGACAGTATTGCTCATTTGCTTCCCTTTGTATCACTGTCCCAAATAACATTCAGTTGATTATTCTTTCTTCCCTCATAGTATCTTCTTTCAAAGAAACTCAGTTCTCCTTTAAGTACTGTAGCAATAAAAGCAGCTTCACTATATGTCCCTGGGCATCACTGCCCTGTTTCAGGCTAATCCCCAGCGTTGCCTAGTTACTCTAGGCAGCCTGGATACTGCATTGATGGGCACTGCAGGAATTAGATTTTTATTTCCCACAGATTGATTGAGCTCCTGTTATGTGTGAAGCTCTATGTTGGTTTCCTGACAAATAACAGAAATGAATGTCACAGACCTGTATTCAGTGAGCTTTTGAGAATTAGAGTGGTAGGGTGGTGGAGCAGAGAGGGATTAATTACTTAGACACATGGTACAGAGGTATGATGACAGGAAAGGACAAGAAGTCTTCAGCATTGGGCCATGTACAAAAGTTCTTAGCTTTAAGGTTTTACATTAAGAGATTTAATCTTTTGTAGTAGTTCAGGAGTCTACCTGGTCCAAAGAAAAAATTGGAATTAGTATTTCATTGCGGTTCATATCAGAACCTTGCTTGGGTCTGGGAGTGGAGAGCAAACTGTTAAATTGCCTGCTGTTAGGCATTCTAAGGGGAAGAGGTGATGTTGCATCTCAACTACTTAAGGGTCATTTGCTTCTTAGATTGAGCTTGGAAGCATCATGAATAGACCATTGAACAGACCACAGCTGTTTTTCCTATCAGGCTATTCTGGACCTTACTTGATAAATGCTTTGAGCAAATTTTCCTATGCATGACTCCTAGAATTATTCTGGAACACTCTATTGGGAGCCCTCTCCATCATATTCCCTTCTGCTGGCTGTCATTTGTGTGGACACTTGGGCAAAGATTTTCTCCCAGAGTGGTCTGTTGCCCTTGTGAGGAGTAATGAGGTCAGTGCTTCCCTGAGTCTCTCAGTTGCCTCTCTTCATAGCTGAAAAACCCCCTGCAGTTTTTGAATTTGCCCAACCCTGAATGGAACACAACTTGAGAAGGCTGGTTTAAGAAAGCAAGATTACAGAAACTAGATCTTTTTTTTTTATATAATAGGATTAGGTATGTCCCTTTTAATACCTCCACTGTGCTTTTTCTTACTGCCTAGCTCTAAAACTCTTTGATGGCAGGTAGCTGTTTCCATTTTTTGGAGTGGGGCAAGGGGTAGAAATGAGACATACAAATATGGCAAATTTTATATTGTCATTGAGAGATAGGCTCTTTTGCTTTTTGGTATTTTGAGGAGAGAGCATTAGATGAGTGAGTGTGTAAGCTGGTCTTCATGTCTTCAAGAGTGCTAAGAATTAGTTCTTCCTAGAACTGTTCACAACTGATATTATGTAACAGTACTGGTTTTCACAATACCAGCCCGAAGGGTTGGTAGACTGCCGCCCTTTGATTAGCTTTTGGTTTCTGGGAAATCATATGAATGTTTTTCTTTAGCAAAGCTTGTTGGATAGCCCCATGGAATAATCTTCATGGCCTGAAAAGGTTAGGGGAGGCTTTCTTTTTCAGGCCACTGATGTACTTCTTTGCCTTTACTGTGTGTAGCCCCAATCTGCAGCTCCAATGATTATAATACACAATGTATGCATATCATATACCACTCTTCCTTTTTATTCTTTTGCATTTTATCTGCACATGAGCTGCTATGGATTACATACTCCTTGAAAGCTTACCCCCTCCTCCTTCTTTTCTGTTCTAAGGGAACTTGGGGCACTGAGCTAGGTCCAGACTGTAAATTCAAGTGCCAGTGGCTATGGCAGTATTTTTTCTATTTACTTATTTTTATTTATATTTATTTATTTATTTTATTAAGGTATCATTGATATACAATCTTACGAAGATTTCACATGAGCAACATTGTGGTTACTACCTTCACCCATATTATCAAGTCCCCCCCAACACCCCAGTGCAGTCCATCACTGTAGTAAGATGTTAGAAAGTCACTACTTTTCCTCTCTGTGCTATATATGGCAGTATTGTTTTAGAGGAAACATCTCCCTTTGCACCATCCTAGAAGTGATGGGGTGGGGCAGAACCATCCCTTTGCACATTATCTGGAGATCACATGGGGATTCTACTTCCCGTTTTGTGGGTGTGTGGCTCACTCCCTGTGTCAGGATCTTGAATGGATGAGGAGGGAGAAATACCATTGCCAAGGTGATCCCTTACGAGGGCCTGTACTGGTGTCTTCCCTAAGGTTCTGGGACTTACAGGGGTTCCACTGGCACAGCTTCTGACTAGAGAATTAGAAGAGACTTTTGGGGGAGAATAGTTCTTGCCTTTCTCAACTCTGCTGTTCTTAAAAAAGGTGTGGGGAAATAAGCAAGACCCATACATGAGCAGGGGACTCTGAAATAATAGTACTAGAACCTTGTCCCTCCCAGGCAGTTCCTTCACCTCTGGTTTCAGGCTAGTTTAAATTATCAGTGAGGTAATCAGTGAAAGTGTTTTGTAAACTGAGAAGAGGTAAACAAATGGAGGTAATAGTTGTTATTTATGTCTTTCCTTTGGGTAGGTGAGTTCATGGAGCCTGGACTTCATTCAGGAGTGGGTTGATAAGTACAAGCTTTTAAAGTAGTGGCTGGCACATAGCCAGTGATATAAAATTATTGGCCATTATTATTCATGAAGTAAGCTATAGCTCTGAATAGCCCGTGATGGGGAAAAGTATTATTGCCAGTATCTGGGATGTTTTAGAGCCTGTGCTAGTTAAACCAGGTGCTAGCCTTCTAAGTGTACAGTGTGTGTTGTATGCATTTCATTTTTATAGTCTCCTTAGGGCCCAGTGCAGGGCCAGGATATTGAAGGAATGAAGTTGCTTAAATACTGATCATGGTCGGGAACTGGGCAGTTCCCATGTGACACATTTATTTTGTCTTTCAGCCCTGGGCATTTCCTGCTCGGGAGTTCCTTCGGAAGAAACTCATCGGGAAGGAGGTCTGTTTCACGATAGAAAACAAGACTCCGCAGGGGCGGGAATATGGCATGATCTACCTTGGAAAAGGTGAGTAGCAGGGAGAGATGGACTTACTTCTCTCTGAGTTTAAAGTTTCTCCAAAGGTCAGATTTCATCTGGGGGAGGCCATTGTGAGTTCTGGTGGAGGTAGCCTAGGACGGTTGGTGTGGGGTAGTTGGAAGGGCATTGAGCACTGGAGCCATGGCACACCCCGGTGCTCCTGCTCCTTGTTACTCCTCTGCCCACGTTCCTGGCCTGGTTTATGTAGCACAGTGTAACATCTCTGTATTCAGGCCATCAGCCCATGGAACTCAGTGGCTCTGTGCTTCTAGGTCGTAGTGGTAATTGAATCCCTATAGATTTTCTATTGCATCTTCTATTTCCTTGATCTATCTTGTGGCTTTTCTTCTCCTCCTGGGGGCTGTCTTAAGGAAAGAAAGATTTGTTGAGGGTTTGCGGTTTTTTTGCAAGCCACATGTTGTATAACTGAATGGAAAGAACACAGGCTTGGGAATTGTGTAGATGTAGGTCTGAATCCTGGCTCTCTGACCATCTACCCTTATTTAACCCTTCACCTTTCTAAGCCCTAGTTTCTTCATTTATAGTTACTGAGTTTAAAGAGACAGTATATGTAAAGCACCTAGCCCTGGCATAGCGTATGTACTCAGTAATTATATTAGTTTGTTAGCTGGGTCAGATGGCTCACAGTATATTAGGTGTTCTGGGTTTTTTGGGGGGTGTGGTTTAGGTGGGGGGAGAGGAGAGTAAGATTGAAGAATGGAGTTTGAATTGAAATGGCCATTGAGGTAATTGGTAGAATATTCTCCATATAGCAGCTAGATATCTGAGCACAAACAGTTGTGTTCATCTGAAATTATCTTGGGAGCAGATACTTTTAAAGTCTTCCTATAATTCTTTGATAAAAGAACCTTCTAACTGAGCAGCTTTAGATCATCAATTTACTTGGGTAGTGTCAGTAAGCCAACCAAAGGTAAGCAGGCAATGAAGACTAACCACATCCTCTTAAGATTCTAATTTTAATTGTATAGGTTTTTGAAAAGTGGGTTGGGGATGACCTTGGGGATAGCTTGTCCAATTTACCCAGTAGACAAACCTTTTTCAGCCTCTCAGACAAATGGCTGTCTGCTTCTTGATTTTATGGGAAATCATAGAAATGTATGAAATCTTTTCAAAAAGAGAAACAAATCAATTTGCTTTTTATCCAAAATTCAAATAATAGAGTCAGAAATAAAATACTTAAGCATTATTGTTGGGTGGTGACTGGTTAGAAAGAATGTAAGGCAAATAGAATTGCACTATCTTCAAAATGCATTTGTTCAAAAATTTCATTATCCCCAAAATTCCAGCTCCATAACAGCTGGTCAGTCTCCTATTACCCTGCAAAAGGCCTCACTGGACTACAATTTCCAGCATAGATACCTATGTAAAGAGACTACCTCTATGAGTTCTTTTAAATAACCTTGATCTCTTAGAAAAGTTTTTTAAAAACTGGCCCGAATTACAAACTGAATATAATTTAGCGTGTTAACGAATTAGTGTTTAGAAAAAAGCCTGGCACATAGGTGATCATTAAATAGGTATTGAAAGAGTGATTGAAATTATCTACATCTTTTGAAGGTTTAAGTGACTTTAATATTTTCATTCAGATATTTTAACCAAATCTCAGTGCCAGTTCTAATGAAAGGAAATTGGCTTAGATAATTAATTAGTGTCCATGTATTTTATTTTGTGGCTACTCTTTATGTTAGGCAGTGGGGAGTAAGGTGGAATTTAATGATTTATGGTTAACTAGAACTTACTTAAAAAAATTAGTCTTCTGGCTTTTGGAGAAAATGTTACTTGCTCTGAATACCATCTCCAATTGTGCCTTGATCAAATTTATGACTTGATAAGTTATAAGCAAGAATCTGATAGTTGGCTCACAAATTTCCTGTTTCAGTATCTGATCCACCACACTTTGTTTCCTCCTTTGGGAGTTTGTCCCAGGGAAATAGGTTTTTCTCCTTTTGAAGGAGCAATCAGAACTCACTTTTTAGAAGGCCAGGTGACAGTCGTTTCAGAATGCTCTTGGTCAAGAGACCGTTGAGTGCGCTGTTGACTGGCTGGTTTTATGGCCACTCGCCTGGGCTTCATGCTTTCTACCCTCTGACCTCTTGGCACCTTACTGCTCAATTTTTCCTTGAATTGTTGAATCCTTCCTTTTGACTTCCCACTCTTTGCGATTCCTGTTGCTTTGAAAGAAACAGTGTTATATTTGCTCATGTCAGATAGCTGTGCGTGTCTGGCTGTCTGACTTCAGCGATAACCTCTGTGGAAAGGATCTTGTGATCCACTCTCAGCCTCAGAAACTGACCGTTCTTTGTATAAATATCATTCATCTCAACTTTCCTTGGTAGTAAAAGAGGGCTTCCAATTAGCTTCTGCAGAAATTTGGGCAGTGCTAATGGCAGGGCATTCAGGTTGGGTTTGGGTGTGTATATATACTTGTTATTGCTTGCAGAAGTCAGTGTACAGTGTACTGACTATAAATCTCATAGAAGTTTATCCTGTGCTGACATTACCTATCAGCTAGACTGCTGTGTTTCAGCTTATCCAGGACCTTGTTCTCTGCCATATTAAAGATTTTTATGCGATGATTCCCTCATAGATGTCTTTCATTGTCATTTTGTCTGACAAACAGATTTAAGAGAACACATAGAGCCTAAACATTTTTTCAATAGCATGGAAATACAATTAATGTTTCACATCCCCGGGGAAGAGCCTAATCAGGCTGGATTTTAAATTTAACTTCATTTTTCTTGCCTCACTGAAGACTGCTATGTGATAGATTAGAAATCTAGACACTATTCGTGTGTCTCTGAGAGCATTAGGACGTCCATCAAATATCATGGCTTGGTGTCCTCCTAGAGCAGAGGGTAGGGCATCTTGGGGGAGCTGGACTTCATGTATGACATGATAGTCCTGAATGAATCAGTCTGGCTCATTGCATGGCATGTGGGGACTAACTTTTGTTTTTAATTCCTGCTGTTTGCTCGGCACTGTGCTTGGCTCCAAATAGACATTGTTCAGTTCTCACAGGAACCCATGCAGGCCAGGTCCTCTTCCCATTTTATAGATAAGTAAATGAGGATGCGGGGAGAGCCTGTCTAAGCTATTAAATTGGCAAGTTTGTATTCAGCTCCACACCTCTACTCCTCAGGTCACTGTTATTTATACTCTTCTGGGCAGCTGCACGTGTCCTTCTTTCTTGTCTCTCTCCTGTGGTCCCTTAGTTGCCTTTGGCCTGGGAGGTACATGAGAAAATTAGAAACAAAGTTCTGAGAAGATGATTTATAGGCCTTTGGGACTTGAGAGACTAGATGTTTTGGGAGAAGAGGTTTGCTGAAAAGCCCAACACTATATTGCTGCCTTAAGGAATTCTCTGGCAGCAACATTCTCCTTGAAGAGCTAAGGGGGAAGGTGGTCCCATTTGAGCTCTTGCTGTTGGAAGCAGATTTAAATCTCGTGTTTAATTCCCTTTTCCACCTCAGATACGAATGGGGAAAACATTGCAGAATCTCTAGTTGCAGAAGGCTTGGCCACCCGGAGAGAAGGCATGAGAGCCAATAAGTAAGTATTCATTAGACTTCCGACCTTCTGATTTCTTCCACTTCACATGTGTTCAGTTCCAGAGTACTTACCCATCCATCCCAAAAGATTCATTGAGCACTTACTTTGTGCCAGGCTATGTTCAAGACACTGAGAACATAGCAGTGAACAAACAGACTTAGCCTGTGCTAACATTGTCTGAGGAGACAGACAATAAATCAGCATATAGATATACAATATATCGTATGCAATGAAAAATAAAGTGGAGTGAATAAGTAGAATTCAAGCAAAATCTGCATAGATGCTGGGGAAACTAACAAGGGCTCAATGGTTCTATTTTAAAGTCGGAAAATTTTCTCTCTCCAAAGCTTTTTAAGTCTGTTTTGGGTTATGGATCTATAGATACTTCAGTAGTAGGTAAGATTGTATTAATTAGATAATGGTAGTATGAACTTATTAGAAATGAATGTTAGTAATGTGAGCTTTATAGCACATGTATCATGCTCAAGTTCACCAGTGTTGGCTCTCAGTTGGATGGATTGCAGCTGGCTTTAATTAACACTTTAGTCTCTGAAAAGTGATATGTTACCTTGGTAATTTGGAGGCTAAAGATGCTGTTTAAATCCTTAAGTCCTTGCTATATTATATGACTGTTGTAGCTGTGAAAAAGGTTTTAGGTAAATATTTGCATGTAATGTACTAATAGTGGGGTAGAGCAATAGCAAAAATGCACTTTTTGTGTTCTCCCTGCCCTCAGATTTTGGGTCCTTTCTGTGAAGAGACATTTGTTGGAACCTATAATTGGGGTGTGAATATGTGGCAATTTGTTGAATTCCTACATAAGACAAATAACAGCATTTGTCTTAGGTGGTAATTTTGGGAATATGCCGAAGTTGCATCTTAAGGACAATCGTTGGCATGATTACTGCAGTGCTTTGTTTTGTTTTGTTTTCCAATCCAATTTGCGACCTGAATGAAACATTTATTTAAAAACCTGCAGCAGTATTGTTCCATCTCAACAAAGAAATGTCCCCTGGAATCCTAATTTTTTTTTCTCCAAAATTGTCTTGACTTAAACCCTTTTCTCAGTTTCTGTTTGCTTCTCTCTCTTAAGTTACATTATTTCCACTGAATTTGGCTTCCATTTTGGATCCCTGAGGATGTGCTTGTCTTCTTTAGGGGGAGGAGGGAGAGAATAGTACTGAAGACTTCTGGATTGAGAAATTGTAGGGTGGGGATCCCTGCTCAGAAATCCCTACCAACTGAGGTGGGAGATTCTATTTATGAATAACAGCAATTGTTGGAAGGAATTATTGAGATTGTAGAAAGACCTTGCAGTTCACTGTTCCTGTTAGCTCAGATATGTGCGTGTGTGTTTGTGAGAGAGAAATTGCAGAGCCATTTCTGGTTTTGTTTTTTGGTCTACCTACTAACTTTCTGGCTGTGTTCTCTTATCTTACGTAGTTTGGTTTCTTGTCTGATGAAGGAGGAGTCTTCCATTTTCAAACTGCTTTGCTTTTGCTTAGCTGGCCTTACTGAATGTATAAGTAGTTTTGGGCTGACATCTGTAATAACAGTATTTGCTTTGCATCCCCCAGCCCTTTCTGGAAACGACAAGGAGTAAGGGTGGCTCTGAGTCACTTTTCTTGTGCTGCGTCCTGCTGAGTTCTGCCTGGATTTCAATTCTTGAGTCTGGGATACTGAAATGAAGCTGTACCCCCTGGAGTGGCTTCCCTCTGAGCCACCAACTTGTTCTCTTGTAGTCACTGATGGTGACAGTACTGAGATGTGTGTTCTTTGCCTTGCTCATTAAATGCTCATAATCTGTTGTTTGAGCGAACAAGTCTGGAATCCGGAAATTGCACTCATGGTGGTTTTCTGGTGATAGGCTCAGGTCTGAAGCTGTAGATCTGAAACAAATGCTTTTGGTCTTTTCAAGGGGAGAGGTGCTGACAAAACCCAGAGCCAGAGAAAAGCCTGGTATTTCTGTTGTGCGCTCACTAACCACCCATTTATTTCTCACGTCCCAGTCCTGAACAGAACCGGCTTTCAGAATGTGAGGAGCAAGCGAAGGCAGCCAAGAAAGGGATGTGGAGTGAGGGGAACGGTTCACATACTATCCGGGACCTCAAGTATACAATTGAGAACCCAAGGCACTTTGTGGACTCGCACCATCAGAAGCCTGTCAATGGTGAGGCTGGTGGGAAAAGATTGATCTGACTCAGAGTGATTTCTACTTGCTCTCAAGCTTCTTGAGGTTTAGAAATCCTATTTGAGTTATTTAGTGTCCAGTGGAAGTTAAGGGTGAAACAATACCATGGTGTGTGGAAGGGAGCTTGAATCCAGACCAGGCAGGTACTGTCAGATGTACTTTGCAGAGGTTAGTCCTTTGCTGGTGGAGGGAAGTAAACTGCTGGTATTTTTTAACATTGGGGATCTTCCTGTTTTCTGAAAGATGATACTTAAATTCCACCCCCAACCATCGAAGTAGGGATGTGTATTCTGTACACATCTAAACACACACACACCAAGTGCGCTTGCACGCACTATATACTTCTTGGCCCAATTTTGAGGCTTTGTTAAACTACAAATTCAAAATTTATTACTAGTCCTGACTTACAGTTACTTATTTTTTGCTGGCACCTGGTACTAGGTGAGCAACCTAGCTAGCTGAACCATAACAAAGCTTAGGTAGGAGCCGTGAGATCCTGGAAAGTTCAGGACGTAGAAGTTGGTCTAGTTCATATTCTGCAGGAATAGTTTGTAGAAGAGTCTGGTGTGTGAACATACACTTGTGATTGTCCAGTGCTTCCTCACTTCTCAGAGGGAGGCTTTCTGAGGGTTTTGGGGAGGGTCCTTATTAAATGCGGCTTGACTGGGCATAGTTTATCCCTGGCACGAGTTTTGCTAACAGTTTAAGCTCTTCATTCTGTCATGCAGCTATCATCGAGCACGTGCGGGATGGCAGTGTGGTCAGGGCTCTGCTCCTCCCGGATTACTACCTGGTCACGGTCATGCTGTCAGGGATCAAGGTCAGACCATACACTGGGCTGTGGGGTGGGCATAAAGGGTTTGTGCAACTTCACTGACAGGTGGATGCTACTTGGTGACTTAAGATCTACTGTTTTTCTAGTAGGGGAGGTTAACATTGACTAGAGTACTTAATCTTTATCAGATTTTTTCTTTTTTGAAGTACTTGGGGTCTGGTTGGAGTGGGCTATGAGGAGAGATTTTTGAAACCTGGAAAAGAAATGGGAGGCTCTGAAGTTTATTAATAAGATTGGTCTTTCTTCATGTTAAATACCTGTTTTGATTTAAAAAAAAATTAGGAATTTCTTTTTAGTAAAGGATTGTTTTCAACTAATTAAAATTACTTTCCCCATGATAACATGAGCTTTATTTGCTTTACCAAGAAGCATGAGAAGATGCTATTTCTGGTCAGTTTTTACCAGTTGGTTTAAAAAAAAAAAGACCTGGTCATGGATGTGTGGTTTTGGCAGCTCAGTGTGGCATGAGAGTGCCTAGCGCTCACCCTTAGGGGGCTGCGTCACTCACCTACCTTACTTTTGTTTTAGTGCCCAACTTTTCGACGGGAAGCAGATGGCAGTGAAACACCAGAGCCTTTTGCTGCAGAAGCCAAATTTTTCACCGAGTCTCGACTGCTTCAGAGAGATGTTCAGATCATTCTGGAGAGCTGCCACAACCAGAACATTCTGGGTACCATCCTTCATCCAGTGAGTGTGTCTGTGCAGACTGGGTAGTGTGGGGTTAGGGGTGCCTGTGGTATTTGATGAGCTGGTTTACTTTGCTTTTTCTCTTTATTTAAGAACGATTTAAATACCTTGGCAGGATTATCATCTACTTAGTTTCTGAGTCATTATCTAGGGAGATCTCAATTGTCTGATAGAATCAGACAATCTGTACAGCTTCTCACTTTATTTGGTTTCAAGGGGAAGAAAAATGCTATCACATATTTTCCCAAGTGTTGGTACTTGAGATGGTAAATAGGAAAGGTGGATGGTTGTCACATCAGTTATAAGTGGCGTTGAAACTTGTAGAATAGTTTTGGTGGGATTTGTTCATAGGCCTAGAAGTTAGCTATTTGATGTACTCGTAGTAATGTGACGATGAAACCTGTCTATAGAAAAGTTAATCTGTGTACTCCAGGCGTAACCTAGTTACCTCCTAATTCTGCTTTTGAGCAGGAAATGGGTTCTTTGTGTTTTTCCTTCTGACTACCAGAAATTTTACCCAGTTGTATACTTTAGTAGGTGGGTTATTCTTGGACAGGAAATGACCTTGTTTTGTAATACCCAAGCTTAAGTATATTTTCATATTGTAACCTATATCCAAATTCAGAGTAAACTACTGTAACTTATTATTGGTCAGAGAATTCATCTGTGGTGGAGGTCGTGCAACCCTGGGAGGCTTGGTTTGGAATGTGCCAAGGTCATTTCTGTTTCCTCTCTAGAGTATTAGGTGTCTGCCTGTGCCCTACCGGATGGCTTTGTGTCACAGTAGAATATGAACTGTAATTCACTGGGCAAAATGTAGCTTAAGTTATCCCTTACTCAGCTGTTCTTGGGCTCTCCCCTTACAAAAAGGGGAGTAAGTGCTGATCTTAGGGAAGAAAATAATACGGTATAATCTCTACAGAAATTAACATCCTCCTGCCCACAAGAAGAGCTATTGAAATGTCAATTCCATTCAATGTCACTGACATTTATCCTATTCCTGTTAAGAGTTACTGTGCTGGGTGTTGTGGGGATATGAAACCAAAGCTGTTGGGAGGGGTGGCAGGATGGTGTCTCCCATCTTTGGGTGGCTTTCTTAATGAGAGAAAAGGCTCTGCTTTTTTTGGTTTCCCCTTAAATGAACTGTAATATAGATTGTGGCTATGTTAATTTTGTCAGAAGTCTAGAGAAATGGGTTTTCTTGCAGTGGAATCTCACCTGTGCCCACCTTCTCATATGCTGTTTTTCAGAATGGGAACATCACAGAGCTCCTCCTGAAGGAAGGTTTTGCTCGCTGTGTGGATTGGTCGATTGCAGTTTACACCCGGGGTGCAGAAAAGCTGAGGGCAGCAGAGAGGTAAGGTCTGTCAGGGAAGCCTTCCAGCCAGGGATCTTGTTAAGGATTGTTAGGGAAAGAAATCTAGTGATCTTCTCACCCATCTAGGTCAGTTTCTGTTTTATTTCACTAAAGGCTTAAGGAAATTCCAGAAAGGGGTGGGGATTTCAGAGAGGAGTGGCTCTTTCACGAAGTCCTTTAGGTTCAGTCTAATTCATTGCTATATAGTAAGGGCCTAGATTGTCATTCACACACTGTTTTTCACCTTATTTCCTTTCTCAGTGTTTTTTCAGGTCACTTTTTTCCAAGCCCCTTACTTAAATTCTGGATTTTAGGTATTTGGAATGAAACAAACTTGAGCCTCATTTACGGACAGTGAAATATCAGCTACTCCCCGAACAGGCAAGCTGGATTGGGGATAAAATGGAAAGATAGAGCCTGAGGGCCTAAAACAGTACAGACATTCATTGTTGTGAGGCTAAGCCCTGATTTATTTCAAAGTATGTTTAAATTACAAATGCTAATGCAACCGGGGGTGCTATCTTCTTGTTTTTGGCTAGGTGCCTCATGGCTAAAGCAGATGTAGAAACAAGTTATTTCCAGAAAAATAACAGGGGATATTCCAAAGATTGGTAGCTGTTTCAAGTGTCATGGTCAGGTATTTCTAAGTATGGGTGAGTTTCATTCACTTGATGGGTTAGATGGTAGAAAATAAAGCAGGTAGCCAAAGTAGACGAATAGAGATGATGTTCAGGAAAGTGCCAGCCACCACCTCCCAGGGTACATTTAAGCAAAAGACCACAAAATACTCGTGCCAATGTTCCACTCGTAAGGCTTGTTTTGTGGCTTATTTCAGAATCATAAAATTAACAATGGTCTTGACAACTTCACATTTTTGTGTTTGAGGTGCACAGCTAAGAGATGTATGAGAACATGAATTGAATGACTTTAGTTATTTTCCCTTTCATTAAGTCTTTTACATCCTCCTATACCTGCAAGCAAAAATATTTGCAACCTTTTGTAAAAGTAGTTTTTAATCTGGGCCATTTGATATGGCATGTCTGACAAAGGTAGGCATTCTGATTAAAAAAAAAAAACGCAATGATTGTATAAGGCATTTTTAGGCTCTATGTTCCATAATTCAATTCAAAAGATACTCTTATCCAGCATAGTTTTCTAAACACATCTGATTATTCTGATGTTCGTTTTTGGTTTGTTGTGTTTTTGTTCAGAAAATCCTGCAAGTCCATTCTAAATATTATTTTGGTTGATAATTATTCTTGCATTCTTTAAGTTCCTGCCTCTCTCTGAAGAAAGTTAGGATGACAGTAGTATCTACATGTTTTATAACATCTATAGAAGATTTTATGGATTTTTGAGAGTGTTCATTAAAAAAACAGGTTTAGACCAAGGAATGCAAGTCATATTCCAATAATATGTGAACACTTGCTTGCTATTTTGCATGCTGTATTTGATGTGCTTGCATTGTTGGTAAATCAAAGTATTTCATGTTTTTTACAATTAATGCATGTTGTTTGTCTCCTCATTTTAGTGCTCTTGTTAAAAAAATTACAATATTGTTTTCAGAAATAATAGTTCCTTTCCCCTGCACAAATGCCATTTGTTTATAAATATTTTGACACAGATCTTTTTTTTTTTAATTTTTACATATATTCTATTTTCTTAGTCTGACTCAAAAATGTCTGTTGGATTTAGTACTTTAAAACAAAACACATTTCTGCCAACATGATTTTTAAATTTTTGTCAGTGAACTTCAGTTGGATTTTTGTCCATTTTTCTTACTCTTTTGATGCATTATAGGGACAATTTTGTTCCGGGTTTCCACGTAGGATTTCAGTAGCTAATAACCTTTTTATAATTCAAATGGAAACCGGACAGGCCTATACTTCTTAAAAAATAAAATTTGTTTAGAGATATGTGATCTTCCCATTTCAGGGAGCAGTTGCTCTGTTTGCCATTCCAGTGCCTGGCATTTTAGTAGTCGCTCAGGAGCTACGAGATAAGCCAACCAGGTTGGAAAAATTGCACATCTAGACCCCAGTCTACCAGCCATGTGTTTATGGTATAAATGCATCTTGGATAGTTCCAGTTGCTATACACTTCTTCTTGTGGCTGTCACACTGTTATGGTCTGACTGGTGGCCTTTTTCCACGGGTGCCTAGGGTAGGACTTTGTATGTTGCTCTCTCATGATGATGGTGGAGTCCATTTGTTGACTTTGAATGATTTGCATCCTTGCTTTGTGACCAGGTTTGCCAAGGAGCGTAGGCTGAGAATATGGAGAGACTATGTGGCTCCCACTGCTAATTTGGACCAAAAGGACAAGCAGTTTGTTGCCAAGGTGAGTCATCCCCAGTATCCTGAGGTGCATAGTGGATGTTGTCAGGCTAGTGAAAATACAAAAAATTTGAACAATCAAGAGCTGAAGCATTTCTATTTGAGGGCAAACCAGTAGCATATGGGTGAGTGTGCATGATGAAAGCATGTGTTTGCTATTTTAGGGGACTTAGAAACCATAACGATTTTAAAATTTCTTACTGTTAATTTGCATAACTTCATTAGAAGTTTATGGGTTGAAGTTGTGGACATTGCTGCCTTGAAATATATCTCATATTGTAAGGTTTTTTTTCTGTTTGTTCAGTAAATGGCATCTTCTTAGATTTTCTCTTGCCCAGTATAGACGACCTCAAGTGTCTCTTCTTTCTGTTTTGGAATTCTTACAGTTTCAATTTTTTTCTGATGTAATTTTTTTGGAGAGCTCTCTACTGATGTGTCCGGAGTTGGATTTTTTTGATGGGAACTAGAGATACTGAATAGATTGTTCCAGCAGCAGGGCTATAAAAGTATTAATTTTTAGTTACAGGGTATAGTATCTTGAGTGGTAGACCTATTCTCATTTTCCCAAAATGCTGTAAAGTTTTCCAGCCTATTTTTACTTTTGGCAAGAGATGCTGGTAACTTTGTCTTTATGGACTAAAAGTGGTTGAATATCCGTATCAGAGGAGGTGGCCTTCCCAAATGTTGGCTAACAGTGATTTGAAGATGGAAAGCCACTAGGTGGCACTGTCAGCCTGAAAAACCTTGGAATTGTTTCTCTTACAATAACAAAAATTTTAACAAACTATCTGACGAATTGTTTCTTTCTTCAGTTTCTTTTTTATGATGCTCAAAGCAGTAGGTCACAGTGCTCAAGTGGCCTCTATACTTTTACTAGGTGGGCTCCATGCAGCTGTCAGGGTTAACTGTAATCATGCCTTTTGGTAATGTTAGTCCTTTGTCTGGTGTTCCCCTAGGTGTCTTCCAAGTCTTGATGCAGACCAGAATAGACACTTGCTTCCTTTCTGTGTGAGGACCCGTTCAAACTGGGAAACTTGGGCACGGCTGCTCCACCTAACTAGAATGTACTTGGTTGTACTTATGTTTCCTATAATCTGTTCTAAGACTGTAGGTACGCAATGAAAGGACAATCGTTGATTCTACAGGGGAGTTAGGCCTTCCATTTTTCACCATCACTACTTCGAAGATCTGTGATATTAGTAATGTTGATGAGGCTTGGGAGGGTTCCATTAGCCTGTACTGTCCCTACCAGCCCCTCCTCAGTTGAAACCGAGTTTGTGGAGAAACCGAGAAGATTTTGAAGGCTTTTTGGGCCTTTGCTCTTTGGGAACTAAGGCATTGCTGAAGAAAGAAATTCAAAAGATAGATCACTGAGTGTTTGCATTTATCTTAAATATGACTTTATTGGTAAGTAGAAAAGGGAGAGCTGGCTGTAGGAACATAAGCACCATTTTTAAAATTCAGGATCCCAGGATCTGTTTTGGTTTTGTATTTGTTTTAAAACTGGGTGAGGCCTTTTTTAAATTCTTTACAATGCCAGGCTAGAGATTACCTCTAAACACCATCTGCTGAGGATTATGAGGAATAATATAAATATAGGTCATTTGGATATATAGGCATATATAAACAGCCTAGAAAAAGGTGTATTTGTAGGTAGGTAAACAGTTTTAAAATTTAATGAGTTTTTGAAATTCTTTGGCATTATTTTTATTAAAACGGAAAAAAAACATAAAAAGGGAAGGAAAAACACTCATACTACATGAAACTACTATGAAAACAGGTTTTCTGTTCTTAATTTTTTTTTTTAAACAAAGTTCATCATATGATCTATCTCAGGGATGGCAAACTGTGGCCCATGGGCCAAATCTGGCTCATCACTTGTTTTCTTATGAGCCATTAATGGATATTTACATAGAAAAAAATGTTTTGTAGCACATAAACATTGCAGTTGACTCTTGAACAATATAGGGGTTAGGGGGCCTGAACCCCCATGCAGTTGAAAATGCGTGTATAACTTGACTCTCCGAAAACATTACTGATAGCCTGCTATTGACTGGAAGCCTTACTGATAACAAAAATAGTCAACACATATTTTGTATGGTATATGTATTACGTACTGTGTTCTTAGAATAAAGGAAGCTACAGAAAAGAAAATGTTATTAAACTCATAAGGAAGAGAAAATACATTTACAGTACTATACAGTATTTATTGAAAAAAAATCCATGTATAAGTGGACCTGGGCGGTTCAAACCCATGTTCAAGGGCCAACTGGATAGGTGATTCAAATTTCAGTGTCATGAATAAATTGGAACATAGCTACATCTCTTCATTTCCATGTTATCTATAGCTGTTCTTAGGATAAAGCAGCAGAGGTGGTAGTTGTGACAGAGACCATATGGTCTGCAAAGCCTAAATACTAGCTATTTGTTCCTTTTCAGATAAGTTTGCTGACCCTTGATCTATACTAGTCCTGCCCAAAGTGCTAGGATATAAGGTGCTTGAGCCAGAATGTAAATGAAGACATTGCTTCTTTCACCAAGAAAAGCTTGCTACAGAAAAAATGTCAGCAGTATTCTCAGTGATGTAGTGATTTACATTCTGGTACAAGCTCCTTGTCTCATTGCAGAGTAGTAGGCACTTTTGTGTACTACTGATTTGTGTTCTTTTGAATATAACTTTTAAGTTTCTAACTTTTTATTTTTAATATCTAAAAACGTAACTCTGTGGGCTTACTAAGAAATGTACTAGTCTGTTTCCCATCTCAAGGCAGCCATTTTCAGCTCTTGGATAATACATACCTCTGAATGAAATGTTTATATTGCTGTTTCCTAATTTTCAGTTTTAGGCATAACCGCTTTCCTTCATGTCAGGGAAGATGAAGATTTGGATTTTTCACTCACACACACATATTTACATGGATGTGCATGTGCTCTTTCTCAGTTCTCCCAATATGACTACCAAAGTTGTAGTTCTGTTACTGTTACAAAGAGTACTTTGTAAGTGTTAATCACTACTGAGCATATAGCAGATTATCACTACATTTCCTGTAGTTCTTTTGTATTCCCTGGAGTTGATGATTTAAAAAATTTATGTGTATTTTAAAAATATACTTAGAGTCTAGGGGTTTAATTAATAAGTCTTCTCTCAAGACATTGATTCAGCTTAATTTTATATTTTTTAATAATACTTTCTAGGAGCCTTGTGATCTGTATCAATCTGGACTAGTTCTTGTTTTTCTGTTACAGAGCTGTCATCTATGGTTTTTTCACCATTACCTTGGGCTTTTCTTTGACTTATTCCTGGGTTGAAACTGTTTTCTGGGTGCCATGGCTGCTTTATGATTTATTAATTTATTTTAATGGCACACATTCTCTAGTTTCTTGGGAAAAGAGTGCTTTGTAGATAAATTTTTTTGAGGCCTTCATGTCTATTTGATACTGACACTAGATTGATAATTTAGCTGGACATAGAATTTTTTTTTAGTTTATTTTGATATCATTAATCTACAATTAAATGAGTAATATTATGGTGATTACCCCCTTCATCAGGTCCCCCCCCACCCCAACCCCATTGCAGTCACTGTCCATCAGTGTAGTGAGATGCCATAGAGTCACTACTTGGACATAGAATTTTATGTTAGAAGTTATTTTCCTTCAGAATTGCAAAGGCATATTCCACTGCAATTAAGATATTAGAGATTTTTTGTTTTTTCGATGTCTGAAACTATTGTGATTCCTCATCCTTGTATGGCTTTTGTCTTTATGCAAGCTCTCTTGACAAATTCTTTATCCAGAAATTTCACAACAGTGTGCTTTGTTTATCCATGTTTAAGCATAATTATGTTTTACTTTTTAGTTATTTGTCTGGAGATTTCAACTATTTGGTTGTGGTTTTCTATCATGTTTCTCTGATTTCTCCTAGAACTCCTATTTGGATGTTTGACTGTGGACTGGTCTTCTGATTTTTTTCCTTCTATTTTCTGTCTTTTGTTCTTTCTAGAACTCTTCATATTTACCTTTCAGTCCTCCTTTTGAGTATTTCATATATTATACTATATTTTAAATGATTTTATTATAAATTAAGGCTTTCTTGGGGGGGTGTTCTCTGAACATTTCTCTTATTACTATTTAAAAAATAACACCTGAGGGACTGGTGACATGGCTGAATGGGATAAAGAGTTACAACTTCAGATTATAAAATAATTTAGTCACAGGGATAGAAAGCAGTATAGCACAGGGGATATAGATATAGTTCATAATACTGTAGTATCTTTTTTGGTGATAGGTAACTACACTTAGGATGAGCATTTAATAGTATTTATAACTGATGAATCACTAAATTGTTCATTGGAATCCAACATATTTTTATGAACTATATTTCAAAATCTAATATTTAAAAATAACTTCTAATACTTGTTTCAGAGATGAATAACATTTACTAGCTTTCTGAGGAATTATTTATAATTTCTTGAAAATTTTCCTCTCCCTGTATAGTCTTCTCCAAGTTGTTTTACTTCTCAGTTATTTTGGTCCTTTATTTTTTATAGTAGAGGCTTCCCTGAAATATCTGGTGGTACTTGGCTGTCTCTTTTTTTAAAAATTTATTTTGGTATCATTAATCTACAATTGCATGTGCAATATTATGGTTATTAAACTACCCCCTTCATCAGGTCCCCCCCCACCAACCCCATTACAGTCACTGTCCATCAGCGTGGTGAGATGCTATAGAATCACTACTTGTCTTCTCTGAGTTGTACAGCCCTCTCCATGCCCCCCCAACATTACATCTGCTAATCATAATGCCCCCTTTTTCCCCCTGTCCCTCCCTTCCCACCCATCTTCCCCAGTCCCTTTCCCTTTGGTAACTATTAGTCCATTCTTGGGTTCTGTGAGTCTGCTGCTGTTTTGTTCCTTCAGTTTTTTTCTCAGGTCTTATACTCCACATATGAGTGAAATCATTTGATACTTGTCTTTTTCGGCTTGCCTTATTTCACTGAGCATAATACCCTCTAGCTCCATCCATGTTGTTGCAAATGGTAGGATTTGTTTTCTTCTTATGGCTGAATAATATTCCATTGTGTATATGTACCACATCTTCTTTATCCATTCATCTACTGATGGACACTTAGGTTGCTTCCATTTCTTGGCTATTGTAAATAGTGCTGCAATAAACATAGGGGTGCATCTGTCTTTTTCAAACTGGGCTGCTGCATTCTTAGGGTAAATTCCTAGGAGTGGAATTCCTGGGTCAAATGGTATTTCTATTTTGAGTTTTTTGAGGAACCTCCATACTGCTTTCCACAATGGTTGAACTAATTTGCATTCCCACCAGCAGTGTAGGAGGGTTCCCTTTTCTCCACATCCTCACCAACATTTGTTGTTGTTTGTGTTTTGGATGTTGGCCATCCTCACTGGTGTGAGGTGATATCTCATTGTGGTTTTAATCTGCATTTTTCTGACGATTAGCGATGTGGAGCATCTTTTCATGTGCGTGTTGGCCATCTGAATTTCTTCTTTGGAGAAGTGTCTATTCATGTCCTCTGCCCATTTCTTAATTGGATTATTTGCTTTTTGTTTGTTGAGGTGCGTGAGTTCTTTATATATTTTGGATGTCAACCCCTTATCGGTTACGCCATTTATGAATATATTCTCCCATACTGTAGGATCTCTTTTTGTTCTACTGATGGTGTCCTTTGCTGTACAGAAGCTTTTCAGCTTGATATAGTCCCACTTGTTCATTTTTGCTTTTGTTTCCCTTGCCCGGGTAGATATGTTCATGAAGAAGTCGCTCATGTTTATGTCCAAGAGATTTTTGCCTATGTTTTTTTCTAAGAGTTTTATGGTTTCATGACTTACATTCAGGTCTTTGATCCACCTTGAGTTTACCTTTGTGTATGGGGTTAGAAGTAGTCCAGTTTCATTCTCTTACATGTAGCTGTCCAGTTTTTCCAACACCAGCTGCTGAAGAGGCTGTCATCTCCCCATTGTATATCCAAGGCTCCTTTATCAAATATTAATTGACTGTATATGTTTGGGTTAATGTTTGGATTTTCTATTCTATTCCTCTGGTCTGTGGGCCTGTTTTTGTTGGTTGCCTCTTATAAGATATTGAACATTGGATTAGAGGCAGTAAACTTACATATGGGAGTTACGGTGTACATTTTGAAATCAAGGTGCTGCTTATGTAGATTTTAAACCAGTCCTAGTTTTTGTTCTTATTTTTATTCCCACTTGAGACTCCTGATTTGACAGTTTCTTAGTCTTTCCAGATGGGGGAAATCTGTAGTAAAAATCAGATTGACTGTTACTTTTTTCACCATTAGCCCCAGACTTTTAGCTTTTGTGAGTCTGTGGAGTCAGTTGCCACGCACCATCTGCTTCTCAGCTTCCAACGTTTTGTTATTATAGTCCTTTCTCCTGTTATCTTTGTCTTTCTTGGCTTATGGAAAGAAAAAAACCCAACACTTTTATTTTTGCTTAGCAATACTTAGGGAGGTACCACAGTAAATGTTTGAGCGTGCTTTAATTTGTTCATAAATTATTTAAATAGTCCCCAATAGTAATTTATAATTTTTCCATTATTTATAAAATGGAATAATCTCTATATAAATGGTGATTATTTCCTTAGAAATGTATCAGAGCCTGTCTGTGAAATAGCTGTCCAGGAATGCTAACCAGTGTATATTCTTATGTTTGTTTATCCTCTGATGTGCTCTACAACAAAGGTTTTGTACTAACTTCTTCTTAAAGGACCTTATAGTAAATATTTCAGGCTTTTTGGGCCATAGAGTCTCTGTTGCAACTACTCAGTTCTGCCATCATGGCAAGAAAATAGCTATAAACAGTATGTAAATAAATGGGCATGAATGTGGCCCAATAAAACTTTATAACATTAGGCAATGGGCCAGATGGCCCTTGGGCCATAGTTTGCCAACTCTTGTAGAACATGAGGTATCAGCATTAAATGTAAAAGGAAAAAATGATCTGCATTTCTTTTCACAACCTAGAAACCAGTGGCAGATTTTACTTGTTTTACCTGATTTAAAATACCTGTTAATGCCAACTACCTTTTCAAGGACACCTACAAGGTCATCGTAAGGTGCCCTGGGCCTTTTTGAACATGGTCTGCCATTTCTACAAGTTTCCACGGAAGGGTTCTGCTCTGGGCCCCATGTGACTGTAAGGCCTGCACAAATAGTGATTCTCTTTACTAGCCACTCTGTCTCCTAGGAAGTACTCGTACAGGGAGCAGCTGAATAACCTGAAAAGCCTGTAAAAGGTGACCCATAAACTCTTTAACTGGGTGCCTCTGGGACCCTATGAGGGAATTTCTGGGACTGATGCAGTGCTGTAGATCAGAGTGTTGGCCAAGAGTGACTTAAGAGAAATTTGAAACTCAACAGCATTCTCTTGTTACATGTGGCCAGTTGAAACACTGGTCTCCATCCTCTGCTTAGCATTTCCTCAGAAAGCAAGTGCAAGAGAGGGCTCTCCTTGTTGATCCAGGTTAGCAGAGAAGCATGTTCACGTCCCAGTGATCAGCTGAGACTGCTTGAGACTTTTTTGCCTGTTCAGGCTTGCCAGTTTCCTGCCTGCCTTCCCTGTGGCATTCTAGCTGATCTGTGCTGTTTGTGGCCATATGGTCCCCTGAGCATGTGGCTTGGCTTCCCTGTCCCTGCTACTGGGTGCTGGGGCCTTGCAGATTTTACAGACCTGAATAGCACTTGGGAGTGAGAGTGGAGGTGTGGCAGCATGTTCCAGGAGGTGGAGTTTTCTCACTGTCTGGCCTGGTTAGAGGCCTCCAGCTTGGTTCTCTGCACCAAGTACTGCTTAAACAGAGCCCTGAACAGATGCTTGAGAAGATGCAAAAAGAATGAGTAGGTCCTGCTTTCAAGGAGCTTAATTATACGGCTTCATCTGGGAGATTACCCTAGGTAGTGTACTGTCTGATATCAGTGGTCATGTCCAATTTGGAGGTCAGGTTATAAGCTGTCCACGGATGCAGTAGATTCCAGGACTTGCTTGGTTTGGCCCTGATCATTTTTTGCCACACTTCCTGTAATAGCTCTCAATGGAGTTCATTACTGTGTCTCTTTGAGATGGTTTTTAAGCAAGGGAACATCTTTAAATTTTTGTCATTATCTAGACTTTTCTATTTTTCCATTTGGTGGTGTGTAGAAAATAAAAAAATAGTAGCTACTTCCTTGGTTTTGTCATAGGGCCTTCTGGTGGAAAGTTCTGGGGATCGTCTGTCTGACTTGGAAGGTGGTCTCCACACCAGAAAGAGGTCAAGGCTTGGTTTGTTGCGTAAGTTAATGAACTGACTTACAGACAAGAAAATAAAATGATTGAAAGAGGAAATATTTGTACAAGAACACTTAACCTGGTTTTTAAATTGAGATGTTATTTTTTTAGAACAGTTTGAGGTTTACAGAAAAATTTAGCAAATAGAAGCCCCATGTTACCTCCTCCCTCCTCCTCTTTTCCCCTATTATTATCTGACATGAGTGTGAGACATTTCTTAGTGTCCCAACATTGATATATCAACTAAAGTAAATACTTTGTCAGATTTCCTTAGTTTTCTCTACTCTCCTCCTTTTTTCCTGTTCCAGAATCTCATCCATTGTAGAATGCTAAATTTAGTTGTCATGTCTCATTAGGCTCCTCTGTGCAACAGTCTCTCAGACTTTCTTTGCTTTTGATGACCTTGACAGTTTGAGGAGTGCTGATTGGATATTTTGTGGGATGACCCTCCATGGGAATTTATCTGTTGCCAGATATCCTTTTAAGTATATATTGTTGTGTGTGTTCTGTTTGATGATACTGAGGTTGCTTAGAAATATGTGCATCACGAAATTGTGCTTAGTATTTCATTAAGGATTACAGGGTGGCATCTGCACTGTTCTGGGAGAAAGGAAGGGATGTGACTCCAGGCCATCGTTCTAGTAGTTGGGGTGTACTCCTTATGTACCCACTTCAGGTGTTGCTTCAGTAGCATTTCTGGGATTAGCTTTGGGCAGAAGAGACATAGGGTACAGCCTTAGGGAGCAGGAAAAGCAGCTGGATGTTATTTATGATTTTAGATACTAGAAAGGGTGTTTGTTGTCCCATTCCCTGTGGCCTCCATCAAGGGCATTTCCCGGTAGTGCCTGTAGTAGCTCCGTTTGGGCTGATGGTCCTTTTATTTCTGTCTGGCATCAATAATTTAAGCAGCTTTGGGAGTCTTGTGTCTAGGGAGCTAGCTATTCTGAGGGTCTCTGTGGCTCAGGAGGCTATAGTGGGCTCTTTTTATACGTGCAGCATAGTTTTAAGCTGAACAGCATAGCCTTCTGCCACCCAGTGAGCCCTGTGGATGAACTCTACAGATGGGGAGTGTGGTGGGAGGCCAGAACTGGGCATGGGCGTCCCTTGTTCCTGACAGCACTCTGCGGTTCTCTTGACTTGGGGCAGCGATTAGCTTACCCTCATCAGTCCGCCACTCATTTCCCTTTTTATAATTGGCTTCAAGAAATTGGGAGGAAAGTGGGTTTAGGGACTGTATTTTGAGTCCAGCTAGTGACTTTCTGTGTAGACCCCTGTTTCTGTGCCTTAAGTCACCTCTTGGAGTATGTGGTTGGGTAGGGTTAGGTAGGGGTGGAGTGAGGAAGGTTCTGTAGCCAGCAGAAAAAGTGAGCGATGTGTGCACACACAGAATCCTCCTGAACAGCACCACGAGAAGTGTCGGTGTAGAAATGTGGACTGAAAGGGTGCCAACAAGCAGGCTTTGGGTAGTAACCCATCCTGCAGTTCACTTAATGCACAGTATGTGACTGCAACCACTGTTTGATTGCTGCTTCCATTTTTCTGCCCGGGAGCTGCTTGTTCTCTGGACAGTCATGACACAGTAACAGGAATAAAAAGTCATAAGCCCCACTTTTGTACACACCATGGACAGACGTATGCATTCAGCATACACCCCTCGCCAGAAAGCACTTAGCTGGCAGCGTCAGAGTGTGCAGTTCCTGAAGTAGATTTCTCACCAGGGAGAAGCCGAGCAGAGTCAGCTGGTGAGGCCTGAAATTTACAGCTCCAAGGAGTCATTCTCTGCTGCTGCTAATGCATTGTAAGGGGTAACGAATACCAGTAACTTGTCACGGGGTACGCTCACGTCTTCATATTCTGTATCGGAGTGAAGGTGTGGGCACTACAATACTCTCTCTGGTTTTACTCCTCTCTGAGCATGACAAGGAAGTAGAGGATTCTGTCTATTTCTCATGTCTGAACCATGGGAATATCCCTGTTTTTTTTGCAATTAACAATTTTAAGAGTTAGTCTTGAAAAGAGGAACATGTACGTCTGTCCACCATTGAGATTTAGGAAATACTGTGATTTGTGGGTATTTGAGAGGCCTGACAACAGCTCTGTTATCCTTTGGGCAGTGATCCTGCTCTTTGAGGGGAAGAGCAATATTGATTTGTCCTATTCGCTATTTTGTCTTGTATGGCTTTGTGGAATTTGTCTTCTTTTTGGTTTGAAGGTGAGAGAGTAGAATAGCCCGTATCATGGATACCTTGTCCCCTGAATGTTCCATTGTCCATTTTCTAATATTTTTCCTTTCACTGAAAAGTGGGATTTTGAAGGATACAGAAAACATCAACTGCGGGTCTTTCTCTTTTGGTCAGTTGTCCAAGCCAGTGTCTTTAAGGAGTGGGAAGGAAATTCCATGATGGTGGGTATTTTTACTTGGCGTCAGTGTGTTTGGATGGTAAGGGGAACAAAATGTACTCTCTTTTAGTTACTAAGTCTGTATTTTTGGTTATACCTTCTGGGCCAAGTTTTATTCTCATAGACATGGTTGGACGGGGGTAAGGGGCTGTATGATTTGGGGGTTATTACACACTTTGGTACCACCCTACCTCGGAAACCTGCCCTGACCTTGACTTGGTCCTCCTGTGATCACAGATCATGCTCTTGGTTACTCTGGGCCTTAATAAGTTTTTCTGACCCAGGTGAGTTGTGGGTTCTGTCTGGCGTTTAATGTTTGGCCTTTAGAGTTTTAGATCTGTCAAAAAGTTTATAGTAGGATGGCTGTGGTTATTTGAAACTGGCTTTTTGCTGCATTCAGGGTCGCAAGTTAATCTTCTATACAGTGGAAAATGAAGAATAATTACCCCCTCTCCTAGTCTGCACAGTTCTTTCTCAGATCTTTCATTACTTTCTGGCCACTGGCTTGTTTTTCTCTACATTGCTTCCATTCCTAAACAGAGGTAAAACCCAGGGATATCTTCCCATCTGCCAGCCACAGTTGGCCTTCCATGTACTTACAGACTGATTCTGTCATCTTTCTTTTTTCATTCATTCTGTTTGATGGTACTAACCTCCTGCTATTTCCTGTCATGTATAATTTCTCACTTGGTTTTTCTTTTGGCTTTTCAGATTATCTCTTCAATCACTCTTTACTCTTCTTGGTGTGAAGTGTCTGGTTCTTTGGAAAAGGCAGAAAATAGCCTTTGGGGGAGGAGCCTGTTTCAAGATACAAAGCCTTCCAGAGAATAGTTAATGATGGCTCTGTTAGATACTTACCAGTGTGGTATCCACCATAGTAAAGGCGAGTCTAGCTCCTTTTGTTTCAGGCATAAAAGAGGAAGGAAATTTTGCAGGTCTACCTTCACTGTGGTAGCTGCCCTGTAGTTCGGTTGCCTGTTGGCTACTGATGGGGCCTGATTGAAACCTAGAAGAGTTGGTTTTGATTCTGCATATGAAGTGGATGGTGACCATGTTTTCTAGTCAAGAGCTATCTTGTAGCAAAGCGTTGCTTGCAAAAAAGAGAAGAAAAACCCAAACAGCCTTGTAACAACCTGCTCTGAATGTAATTGGGTGAATTGTAGACTTGTAGCTGAATTATGGGTTCTAGTTAAAACCCTGATGTGGTCCTAGCTTGGCATCAATGGAATTTTATTCTGAGTGTACTGGTAGAGTGTTCTAAAAACCTCCATAGAGGCATATTTGTGCTTTTGTCTTTGTAAGTTACCCCAGACTGGAAGTTAATCTTTTCAACTGAGAATGGAGTCCATGTTAACTGACGGGGGTCCAAAACAAAGATGCCCACAGTAGTGCTCAGAACAGTGGTATTCAGAGTAGCTGAAGTAAGATTTTAGCTATTTGATGTTTCTGCCTTTGAAATTGAAGCTGAGCATCTCCTTTCCTAATCTGAGATGATCATTCTTTTTGCCCTTCACTTGGACCATCCTATTTTAGTTCTTTCTCATCTAGTGGGTGGTACCATCTTCTAATCCAGCCCTTGCCTCTTTTCCTGGATTCATATTGAGATAGCGATTTCAGTCTTAGGTCAGAACCTGTTTCGAAGAAAATCCAACACATAGAGACTGGATTTCTAGTTTGTAAGCTTTGTAGTTAACTACATGTCTTGGTCAGGGCAAAAGATAAAAAAGATTGACCATCTTTAGGAATGACACAGATTCTGCCTCATTGAGAAATAAGGTCTTTTAGTACTGATAATTACAGCATAGTTTTCTTTCTTTTTTTTTTTTTAGCATTTATAAAAAGTGGCAAATTTATTCTTCAGGGGCCCTACAGCATAGTTTCCTTTAACATTATTGCACCGTGAAGAATGATAGTCCAAGTGGCTATTAATCTCATTTTTCCCCTGTGACTGTTGGTGGCCCTAGCTCCTTAGCATGTGTGCCGCAAGATCTGGGCCATCGAAGTAATTATAAACATTTTTGCCTCTTGCCCACAGGTGATGCAGGTGTTGAATGCTGATGCCATTGTTATGAAGCTGAACTCTGGTGACTACAAGACTATCCACCTGTCTAGCATCCGACCACCAAGGCTGGAGGGGGAGAACACACAGGTGAGAATAAGGAAGCAGTGGACACTCTTTTCAAAGACCAAAGGGAAAGAGTTAGAGAAGGAGTTACAGAATAGGGAACATATGTGTGATAATACTGCAGGAGAAGTATTTTAAATCTCCAAAGTTTTATTTCCTAATAATTGCAGCCTAGCTGCCATTTGGGCAGGCCTCAGTTTCTCCTGAACCACACTCACTGGTCTATTTCATTTTGGATATGCACTGATGACATTCCTCCCTGAAGGCCTTTAAGGAGTTAGGTTTGGGGTATGTGAGACCATGGATGAGTTTTATTTATTAACAAGATGTTACTTCTCTGAGAAGAAGGAGAGAACAAGGTCTGTAGCTAACAAGCATGGTAGTAAGGCCTGTTTCTGGGGCTCATTTTTAATGTGATAGTTCATATGCTTTTGCTCTAGGAAGAAGTGAACCATGGTATGTATATGCTCTCTGGTCACCTCATCTTTTGCAAGCGATAACTATGATTTTTAGTTACACTGGTTCATACTATTTGTTAGATCTTTTGGCAGCATAGATCTTCCTAACCAAGTGTATGATTTGGGTATATCAGTTTTCTCCAAAGTCATGAAAACTATAAGAGTTGGCAGTCTGCAGGTAGTTCTTTTTTAAATTTTGTGATCATTTTCTTTTCCTTGTTGTTACTTATGAATGACCAAAGTAGTCCACATTATTTTTTAACATTTTGTTTGTTTGTTTGGTTATGTGTTGTTTTTATACCATCTTTCCCACTCTTATTTTTGTCCTCAGATAAGTATCTGCTAGACATACTATATGTACGTGTGTAGCTCTGGTGACTGGTTACAGAAATGGGTGTTTGGTGAGAGCCAATGCCACAGGCACTGTATGAACAGTTTTCAGAAATTAAACAGTGGTTGAAGCTAGTGCTGTGTGCTTTAATTTATCCTTCTGTACTTCTGAAGATGGGAAATTTGCTTTTCTTATGTTTTGCACATACGCATGTCTTGGTGCATTCACAAGTTGAAATTCATGCCCCGTTTTCATTTGTGTGAAAGTTTGCAGACAGCCCATAAAAGTAAAATAAAAATACCATAATTGTCTTTTGAATCAGATCATGCAGAAGAAACACACACAGGATGGGTTCCTCGAATGTATGGCCAGTCAGTTCATTGTCTTCCTTTTTCTCCTTAAAGAGGAGGCAATTTAATGCAGCAACAGTGTTGTGGTAACGTTGAGAATTTAAATGCATGAAGCCTAGAAATGCAAAACAAGATTCTCTCAGTAACTGTAGCTCTGCCTCATTGCACAGAGTAAATATACATCTCCGATTTTATCAGTATTGGGAGTAGTCCACAATTCACATCTGTGCCATGCAGTTGGAATTAAGGTTCCCACAGCAACCACAAACGTTGAAATTCTTGAACGTTAATTTTTGTGCCTGCATCATCAGCCAAAGCATTATGTTAATGTAGACTGTGTAGCTGAATTTCAAGCAGTTTTTAAGGGATTGGAGGTGTTACAGCTTAGGTAGGGCAATGGCAAGTTTTCAGGAATAAGAACTGTACTACTACTGAGAATTTGTAGTTTTCCCAGGATCCCCTGGAATTCCTTGGGGTAATGGATGGAATTTTCCCCTAGCATAGTGGATGATGGATTGTTGTTGGAATATATTTCCTAATTTAAGCAGGATCCTGTTTATTGAATTCCTTGTTCTTTACCAAGTTAGGTTATCTCTTATATACTCACCTTTTTTTCTTTAAAACTGCCATTCACTCCTGAGATCTCACTCCATTTAAAGGAGGTTCTAAGAAAGGCTCAGCTCTCAGTATACCACATAAGACTTTTGGGTGAAATGGGGAATGATTTCCCTTTTTTGTTCATTAAATTTCTATGGAGGATTTTAATGAGGGGGGTCACATAAAACAGAATGTAATGCAACTTGAGAACATGGGTGGAGGATGCAGTGAGGAACTCATTTGTGGTTGGCGCTCAGGAAGTTCCCAGGAGCAACTACTTAGTATTCCTGTTCAGTGCTCACAGGGGAGCTGAAGTGATAAGATGGGGGCAAGGGCAGTCTAGACCAACACTGTCCAATAGAGAATGCAAGCCACACATGTGAGCTATATTTCTTAATAAAATTACCTAGTTAGCTATATTAAAAAATCTAATAGATTTTATTTTATCTAATATATCTAAAGCAGTATTATTTCAACATTTAATGAATATAATAAATTAGATATTTTATTTAAAATTTTTATTTTTACTAAGTCTTTGAATCTGGTGTGTATTTTACACTTAGAACACATCTCAGTTTGTTCTAGCATATTTCTAGGCCTCAAGAACCTTATGTAGTAGTGGCTTCTGTAATGGACAGCATAGGTTTAGATATTTGAATGGGTTTATCATGGAGAAATGTTTACTCATACCTGCTTTGCACCAGATATTGTGCTGGAATAAACCCTCATGGACCCACCTTTATGGAACTTTGAATTCTAATAAGGGGAAGAACATAAGTAATTTCATTTATGTGAAGTGCTATGAAAGAAAAGTTTGGAGTTTATAAGAAAGCATAGTCCTGGAAGGATTCTCTGAGAAAGTGAGATTTAAGGCCTAAAGGCCAATTAGGAATTAGCTAGGTAAAAAATTAGGTAAAGAAAATTTCTGGCTGACCTGGCCAGAATAATTGGGATAGTTTGGAAATAGGGAATGGATCACCACTGTGGTACATGAGTGGTACAAAATATATGCACGGCCACATCATGCATGTTCTGTGAACATCTCAGGATACTCATGAAGAGAGAGAACATGGGGCATATGATGAATGGCAAGTAATTTTGTGTGACTGTCTCCATTAGAACAGGGTTGATTGGAATCTGCAGTGAGAAAACCGGATGTGTTTTGGGAATTGGGGAATTGTTGTGTAGTTGCAGGGGCTTGAGGATTATTTGGAGATGATGGATGGACTGTGGAGGGCCTTAAATGAAATTCAGGATATTGCCTTCTGTCTGATTTTGGGGCACTTTCTGGAGGTCATTGGCTTTGAAATGGAGAAAATGGTAACTTGACACCTTATGATACTGGAGTTCTTTCTAAATAGAAGAACAGAGTGGGAGAGGGTACTGATTAAGTACTTGGAGGAGTGGTTGAAGAGGGAAAAGGAAAGTCTTTGCATGAGCTTCTGCAAGGGTGGGCAGCTGGTGTTCAGTGACTCCTGCTGTGTGCTGGGCCTCTCTGCAAGCTCCCAGATGATAACGCAATGGGACCTGCCCTTCCAGTAAGAAAGGGCTAGTCTGTTATGTTTAGCCTCCCCAAACCCTGAAAACTCTAATAACTTGTGATCAACTTGTATAAATCTTCTGAGATATCTATATATTGTAGGGATAATAGGAAAATTAGATTTTCATTTTTTGAACACGGACAAGTTCATTTATCTTAAATTATACAGATACTTTCTAATTGCAGCCAGCAGAAGGGTTCTGGACAAAAGAGCATGATCAAAGGAACTATTTGCACCCTAGGCAGCAGCTGCTTTTCAGTATAATCCCATGGGAGTCAGTACTCCCAGATTTTGGTTAGAACTTGACTTGTTGCTAGAAATGTGACAGAGTTTAAAAGCAAGGGTGTATAATATTTCCCTTGGATGCCTGATGCTCTTGATTCTCTTTCTGTGGTACCATGCTCTGGACTGTTCAGTGTAAATCCAGTGTCAGCTCTTTGGAGATGTTTCTTCAGGCTGAGAGCTGTTTTGGACACTGATGTGTAGTGCTCCTGTGGACCTAAATGTGAATCAGTGTTTCTCTAAAGGTGCAGATTGTTTTATTCAGTTGTTTGCTAGAAAGAAAGATGTGCTAAGTCTAGGAGAAAGGCTGTGGATTTTCTGAGCTACTGCCTTAAAGAAGGTAACACATTGTGCTATCTCAGGACTTCCTAGAGAGTATTTGGCTTTGATCTGAAACTAGTGCTCTATTACCCAGGGCTGCTGTGGGCTTTGAGTCACACTTGGAGTGTTAATGACAAAGGAAATACAGCCCCTGGGCATCCAGTGAAGGGGCTGACTTATTCCCCCATGAAGTCCGCGCTTGCTGTGCTATTGTAGTGGGCAAAGAGATACAGCGCTGAAATACACCTTGAAAACAGCTCATAATTTACTCAACCCCCAGGTATTAAGTGTAGAATGTTTGGAAACCCGAAGGTGGAGCCTTTCCTCTCATCTTGAAATCCCATGCTTCCCATAACCTGGCTCAGCCTCCTCCAGTGAATTTATTTACCACATAAATATTCTTTCACAGCAGCACATCTAGATCTTCAGACCTGGGCACTAAAGGATCCCTTTTGTTAATGCTGCAGTCTGCCTAATCTCCCAGGGTCCTTGCTGCCTGTGGGGGGGTTGTTTCCCCGACTAGGTCTCCTTGGTAGGCAGTTGATGGTGGATGCACCTGTAGATAGGTGTGTTTTGGGTGACGCCTGGGGACTCTTCAAGGCATTTTCTCTGCGGCACGGCAGTTTTCCAGTGCTAATAACTCCATTCGTTGTGCAGGGCCCTAGGGTGCTTTGCCATTTAGACACGATTAAAAGTGGTTCTCAGCTTATTCCCTCCAGTTTAGATTTCTGAAAGCAAGATGACTGTTCCCTCTGGACGGTGAAGCAGATGCTGCTGCCACTGAGACGCACACCACCAGGAAGCTGGAGGGCTGCAGTCCCTAAGCGAAGTGGGGGCAAACCCATAAACCCACTGACTGTGATCTCGTGCTTGTGACTGGGAGCATAAGGCAAATTGCAAATTAGATAGGGACTCCAGCTTGGCGTTAAGACCTTGGAGAAAAGCAAAAGCTCTTTGAAATGGATATAGCATTTCACTGGATTCCACTGGAGAGATCTGGGGACTGCAGCAATGTGATCAAAAGACGTAGAACATGTCAGCGCTGGCAGAGGCATTCTGTACCAGTTGCAGATTTGTTTGATCTGGGCATTTTTGAGAACACTTGAAACCTTCTTTGTTAGAGGACTCAGAAAAATTACTGTTGAGTGACTGAGTGATTCTTAGCTCATCTATTTAAGATTCCAGGATGTATATATCCTGCCATTTTCTAAAGATTAATACCGTTCCTCGACTGGAGAGGTCACTGGGATCAAGCTGACTTCTTGTGGTGAGGTCAAGACATTTGGTATCTGGGTTGACAGCAGAGTTTCCCAAAATGAACATTCCACTGATCCTTATAAATTATACCCTGGAGAAGACACCAAGTGCCTACCTTATTTCCTTTTGATTTACTCAGTTCTCTATTAAAAATTATATTTTCTTCTGTTTCCTTTAGTTAATGCATCTCCTTTCCCATGATCTTGCATATCCATTTAAAATAATTTTTGTGGGATTTTTAACAGTTTTGTGGGTCTTGGTGGTTAATTCTTCCCCAAACCACGTGCTGCCTCTTTTCACTCCTTCTCTCTCCATTTAGTCACCACTATCACACAGTTCTCTATTTTCAGCTTATCCAAATCTTCTAGTGCTTATTGCCTCTTTTTGGTCCTGTGAGCTGCAGTAAGCCTCTGTTGTTTCCAGAGTCAACAGAATCATCATATTTACTGTCCTGTGACCATTTAACATAACTGCTGTGCTTAGGTAACCTTTCTTGCCCTGGTTCTTCAAAGCCCCTAGGGCCAGAGATACCCATACATGCAGTCTTTCCCTTCTGCATATCATCCTGTACTTTTTATGTCTGGCCTGTTCTTCCCTGTGAAGCCGTAAAGTCCACTGGGGGAGGGAATGGCATAGTTTTCTCAGCTTCACATCCCCTTTCGTCCAGGATGATGCCTAGTGCCATGAATACAGTAGGCATTTAATAAACATTAACTTAAAACATCTACTGAGGCTTAGTACCTAATCCATGTATTGCTTTGAGTGGCATCATTTTTTACCAGCTCCCAATTCATTGCTAATATCTTTGCTTGTGAGTCATTCCAGTTTGAACCAGTTTGTACTGGTGGCCAAAGGTCCCAGGAGGGAGTTTTTGCATTCCTGTTTTTTTCTACTTCCTAATTGGCTTGCTTGTTTTGATGGCCAGGTCACAGGTGGCCTGGTTTTCTGTAGGTAGTTCTTCCTTCCCTCTCCTGGTAGCAGTCTCATTGCTGCCTTTGGGTTGCCTCATCCTGCCACCTGTCTGAGCCGTGGGTTACTGCGGAGTGGTGCTCCATTAGCATAGCACAGATTGGGTTCAGTCCACCAGTAGGGTTGATTTCAGGATTGTAAATGCTTTTGTAGATTGGTCCCCCATTGACTTTCTTTTAACACCTCTCCTCTTACTCAGGTTTTCCCAAATGCCCTGCTTTCATAGCATTTCAGGGGTCTTGATTCATTGGAGTTTTTAAGGTATACTTTTCCCCTGAGGGCTGTGTGGGTTTTTGTTTTTGTTTTTGTTTTTTTTACTGTTGCTGACCTTGTTGGTTGTCAGATATTTCTTTCCTTGGAACTGATTTTAAAATCAATTGGAGAGCTTTGCCTTCACCTTTCTCTCTTTATTTATGAGATACTGATTGCAGAGCTACCTACACTGTGTTTAGATAAATTACTTCCTCTTTTTTGGGGTATAACATTTATATTCAAGCAAGTTCAGATCAGTCATCCAGTGCCTTGTACTTCTGCAGGCCAGGATGTAGGTTTCATTCCTTGGTGGGCTAATTAGCTTTGTTCTGGTAAAATTTTGTTTGGTTCAAAGACCAAACATTTAAGATGCTCATGTATTATAGGCACTATGGATCTGGGATGTTAATTTTCTTAGTAAGATGTTGATAATTTTAGAAATTGAAACTCTGTATTCCTGACCAATATGTGTATGTGGTAGTACCAGGTGGACTTGAGTTTGGAGGATAGATTTGGATGAAGCAGCATCAGTTCTGTCACTGCTTTGGGAAAGGCTTTTCAGAACTGAGGTTAGAAGGGGAAGCTGAAGGACACAGATTTGTTTTTTTCCCTAGCCAGTGACAGGTCTATTGCCTAGGCATGTTTTTGATGTCACTCTTCATTTCAGCCCTCCTTTAAAAATCTATGGCTAGTTTATGGGTCGTTGACATTTTATAGGCCTAATCTCAACCTCTAGATGATACCACTCTGTTGGGGCTGCAAAGGCTTTTACCTGGTTTGGTGCTGTGTAGTTGGCCGGCCACCTTGGTATACTGCTGCATCATGGGAGGATCTCTGTTCAATTTAGCTGCAAGGACATTTTGGAGACCAGGTGTTCCTCACTTTTCATTTCTTTGCTAGAAGCCAGTTGATGTAATCTCCCTCATCCTTATTTCACTATATTGCGTCTTTTATGAGGCTGAGCAGATACATCCCCTCTCTGTGGGCATCTGCTGCATCTTTGTGTTCGGATGTTGGTCCCAGAATTTGGTTTCTTCTGCTGTCCTTCTGACTCTGGGTAACCCACATGGTGGATGCCTGGTCTGGTTTCTTCTTTAAAGTGACTTCTTCCCCTCACCTCCTTGCCCCTTTCCTCTTCCCTGGGTATGGGTTTTCTAGGTCTAGCGGTTTTCTCATTTCTTCAAATCTCTTGCTAGCTCACCTCCCAGACATAGTTGATACTCACTGGTTTTTTGTATAATGTCTCGTTTCATTCTCATTGGCTGTCTTCATTCATTGTTCATAATTTGGAAGCAGGGTGGACATAATACACTGACACTTTCTGTGTCTACCATTCTATCATTCCTAAGACATTTTTCTCATCCTTATGAGGTAGGCTAATAGGAAGGCTTGACATTGTTTACTGTGCTGTTGTCTTTTGTAAGGTGGTCCAGAATTAGGAGAAAGCCACATTCTTATTCATGTGGAGCTGCCTTTAGCATCTGCTTATCCAGCTGGTAGGGCTGGTTTTAGAAACACTGCCATGCGGAAGCTGTCGGTGGATCTCGGGGCGGGGGGGGGAGGCAGGGGGGTTGAGGTGTGCTGAGTGCCCAGGGCTCCCTTTGCAGCCCGCCTGCTCCCTTGGAGTCTGGCTAGAGGCTGGTCCCTGTGGGTGGGGCTGCAGACCTGCTGTCTGCCCTACTCTTACTGGACCCTCCTTCCTCCTTACCTTTTAGCGCTGCTTTTGTGAGTGAGCACCCTGTATTCTGCACGGGAGAATTGGCAGACAGCTCCATTTGCTGGTTTCCGCCATTGGGAGAGCCAAGATTATTAAGCCAGTTTGTACTTTAAGAGAAAGGAGACTTGACATCCCTGAAAGCAGCTTATTTTCTTATTTCTTATAAAGGAGAAAGAAGTTATTCCAGTCCTTGGCTATTCCCTTCATTGTGTATTAAACTAACAGCTCAGCATCTTCCATAGGAAAACCTCTGGGCTCCTCCCTGCCATTTGAACTGGACTCTGTCTTGTCTCCACAGCCTGCTCTGTGGTGCGTGCCTCCTCACTCTTAAAGCTTTCAGCTTTACCTCTCCTACCCTCATCCCTTTCCAATCCTCTTCTGGAGGAGTGAATGGTTCTTTCAGTCTTGACACTCCTGGTTATATACCAAGTTACACTTTTTCTAGAGGTGCTTGGACTCCATAACATCAGGGTTCAGAAAAATGGACACTTCTCAATCAGAAGCCATTAAGCTGCTGTTTGTAATAGCTACTGGGCTCCTTGTTATTATGAGATATCCATAGTATCTAGCAGGTACACAGTATTCACTGGAGCTCTGTTAGAGCTGTCTCCATCCTATAAGATACAGATTAGTACCAGGTTACCTGTGACAAACTGAAAATTCTATGCAGTAAAACCGTTCAACCTTCATTTCTCACCTTCATCATCCAGGAAGAAATGAGTTCTGAAGGCAGAAGCTGAGAGTGTTTCATATCTCTGTCTTGGAACATAATCGAATGCACTCAGGTGGGAACTTGCTCTTTTTTTGCCCCTGTGCACACCCAGAGCTGATAGCTCTTGAGATTTATGGCCCATTCTCTTTTTCCCCCAAGTACGTTACCTCCCCCACCTCAGGGTTATCAAAAGTTTGAATACAAGCTGGTACCTGTTCTTTTGTTTACTTTTGTGTTTTGACTTGGAAGTATTTCTGGAAGTATCTGAATGGTGAGCATAGATTTGTGCTTCTGCTGCTTTAGTTTTCATTTGCGTTTCTTTCAGGTGCCTTCTCAATCCCCCATGTGCTTCCTCCTTTTCCCCTCCCCTCCCTCCTGGCATGCAGAGAGGGGGTTTGTAACCTTTGATTTGAGCAATGGGATTCACTCCTAGCACAGGTGATTTGGTCATTAGTTCTATTACTTGTTAGCTACTGTGTACCTTACAAGGGAGTATGTGGCTGTCCCCTGCTATCTTGTTGTCTTTGAGTGTTGCTCTGAACTTCTCTGTGTTGTGTCCTGGATGCGGCAGGAGCCTGCAAGTACATGCTTAGCAGTGTTGTAGTTCACTGTTGCCCTGGCTGCCTTGCTTTGGGCTCAGCCAGGAGTGGCATCTTTAATCTGAATTCACTACTTAAAACATTGATAACACCCAAACTGGATTGCTCTAGTTTTCTTGGGTAACCACATTCAAGCTGCTTATTTAGTACAATTTTATCTTCTAGAAAGCCACATTTGTACAATTTAAGCAGGCCAATATCCTTCTCCTAGAATTTACATAAATTGATATCTTCATTGGTCAAACCTCTAAATTTATAGCTGATGGGTATTGATTTAAAGAAGGGGCCTCACTGATCACAGTAGACTGTGCCTTCGAATGAGTGCTTGAGCCTTGCAGTGGGACAGTTTTCCTCCTGCTGGCTTCCGTGTGTTAAAATGTTATCTTGACGCTTGTTAAAACATTGTAAGGGAGAGTTGTGTAGGGACCACTGCAATGGGGTTTTGCATTGGTGGGGAGAGAGATTGGGTTCTGAATATAATGAAAAGTGGGACCTTATAGCCAAGGGGCAGGCTGGGGGTGGGGCTGGTGAAGAAAGAGAAACCATATCAGACATCCAGGGGGATCAGATAAGAAGGGTGGCAAATTCTGTCCAAACTGACTGAACAAGTAGTTTCCTGCTAAAAATGGATACTGCAGAGATGAAGACAGTGCCCAAAAGTCAGGGCTAGTTGAGGAGAGAGTTCAGAGGAGCCTGAGTAGAGTTGGTTAATGAGAGAATCTTTGTCATTTGTGAGTCAGGTTTCCACCTCGCTGTTAATAAGTAGTTGCAGAAGTTTTCAGTCCCCAGTTATTAAGACTGTGGTTGACTTCTGTGGTGCCTGTGTGAGAGTGCAGGCCTTTGACAATTGCAGCTTCAAGACACTTTTCTCAGCTACTTTCTTGGCCCCTTTTTTGTTGCATGACACCTTTCTCGCTCTGTACTTTGGTCCTCATCATTGCTGTCTTTGGTTGTGGGCAGGATTTATAAGGGGGAGCTCTGAAGAACTAAGTTTTGTTTCCCCTTTTTCCCTTTATCTTAATTTCATATTGACTCTGTGTCTTTTCTGCCCAATTGTAATCTCCTGCCATGGCTAGTTCAGGGATGTAGAGCTCTTCATGCAAGTGGAAGTAACCGAGCTTGATGCAGCAGGAGACTTGAGGAGATAAAATCTAAGGAAGCAGTTTTTGACCCTTCCATCCTCGTGCTTGTGTATCTTGCAGCTTTGTGGTGATGCTGAAGAGACTTGGAGCTCAGAAGCTGGGGAGTAGAGACTCATTTCTATTTGTGGCTGCTATTTGACCTTGGTACATCTCTCTTCTACCTCTGTCCCCTTCCCTGCTAGGAAAATGCTGCTCGTATGTATGCCTCTGAGGTATCCCCTGATGGGGAGTTCTACAAGGGCAAATCATTTGACTGTTAACTGTTAGAATCACTGCAAATATGGCCGTCAACAGTACTGCTTCTCATTTGCTACAAATGAGCTCTGGCCTTCCGGGTTTGCACAGGACCACTCTGAGGACAAAGATTAAGTGGATCTCTGTTGATGCTGTAATTTTTGATTGAACAGCTGACTTGCAGTGTGTGTAGGGGTCTGCCACTACCCTCTCCTCCTGTTATGTGCCCTATTGGTTCTCACAGTGAAATCCAGGAGAGAGCTTTTCCCCTGGAATAGAGTCTAGGTCAGTTTTTCTTATGGTGTGGTTTTAAGTTACTTATGTTAAAATCCCTCTGGTTGGAGCATGGAATGTTCATTTCTCAAAATTGCCGGGTGTTTCTGTTGCACTTCAGCTTGAGACTACAGTTCTAGATTGTTGCTTCTAACAGTGGAAAAGCAGGGGTTTACTAAGGCTGTCTGTCCAGGATTTTGGTCTCTGACAATAGCATTTTTGTTCCTTGAGCCAGACTCAGACTCATTAATGCCTCTGCTGTTTCCTGTATGAGCTTTTCTTTCCCAGGTCTCAGAGCCAGCAGCGAACTAGATGTACCCCTCCTTAGTTGAGAACATCTGCTGAGGATCCCAGTACAGGGAGATAGAGGAGTTCTGCCTGAAGAAATCTACCTGCTTCAGAGCACAGGGCTCTCGGGAATAGCAGAGTATCTTAGAGTCTATTACCTACTGTTTGAGCCAATGTTCAGTTTAGGTGGGGGCCTGTTAACAGTTTCAGGGTGAATTTCATGATAAAAAGTAAAAGTTTATGAAGTGGTGCTCTGTTAGGTGTGGGTTCATACCTCATGTGCCATTATATTAACTGAATTTGGTAAGGCAGTAAAAAGGGTGCAGGATGAAGAATGTGCTTGCCTTTGGCATGTGCAAGCAGTCCTTGAATGGTTGGAAGAAAATACAGGTGCTTTATGGCACATACAGAGGAGCCACAGGCTTGATCACTGTTTCGATTCAGCACAGCAAAACCCTTAAGTGCCTTGTGAATCGTGGCAGGCACGCAAGAGGACATTGTGTAGGTTTAGCATTGGGTGATGACAACTCTGTTTAAAGACTGATGAGGGGGAAAGTAAGCTTGTCTCTTTTAAGCCCTTATAGAAGGTCTTCTGCTCAGTTCTACTTTTTAAAAGCCAGCTCTGAGCTTTACAGGTTAAGACATGCTGTCTGTTAGGTAGGGTAACTGATGTATGCTAACTGAACTCACAACGGTGTGAGTTAAAAGTCAGTTTGTAGATTTGTTAATTTACGATGCCAAGTCCAGCTGTCAAGGAGACCAGTATGTTCCCATGGTCCAAGGCATTCCCCGTCCTGGGTAGGAAGTGGGTTTATTATTTACAGAATTGGAGTCAAGGGGGTGGTGTTGGATACTGAGGATGGCTGAGGTGCCCTGAACACCTGTGTGGCCCAGGCAGAGAGTGAGGCACTGGGCTTGTAGTCTCCCCACCCCTGGCTCTGTTGGACAGATGAGGAAGCAGAGGCTTGGGGGAATTCTTTGTAACTTGCCCAAGCAAGACTCCTTCTCCCCTAAGTGGAGGAGCCAAGATTCTGAGATCTGTTTTCCTTGTCCGCACATGTGCCACATAGACTTTCATATTGGTTGGGCAGGTTGATGACCCTCTCCTTACACACTGTTGGCCAGGCTTCTCTCCAGAATCCTTTTTTTTTTTTTAGAATTTCTGCCACCTACCAGAAGCTGCAGCTAGTTGTAACACAAAGTGTTCTTATTTCAACATATTTTTACAAATTAAACATCACCTGCAACCATTTGGAGGGACCATAATTAATATCAAGAGATATCCTAATTTATATTTCCAGTGGGTTTTGAACATCAGAAAAGTAGGTGAAATGTACCTTCACCTCAATATTATTTCCTGTATGAAGTTTTCCTGGCAGTAATCTCACTGTTAAGAACAGTCAGGCCAACCCTATGACAAAATTGGGTTCTCCTTTTTAATAGTCTCAGTACCAGTCATTTTTGTACAGGTTCCTGAGCCCTGTGAACATCTGCTTCTAGATACTTCATTATCAGTTTTATTTTCATTCATTATTTTCTTACCTTAATCCTGTTAGATAAACGGCTTAGGCTTCTGATTTCATCTTTGCATACATTCTCTACCCCAGACATTTTTCCTTAATTATGAATGAAATATACTCATTTTATGGATTTTGAAGAAAGAAAATACAAGTTATGTAAATCTCACCATCCAAAGACAGCATTGCCACTGTGAATATCGTATGACCTTCTCACCTGCTTCTCTGTGTTTCATGCTTTATAACTGAGCCATTTCCCTTGGCTTTTAAATTATTTTCTAAAACATTTTTAATGGGGGTGGAGCTTTTAAGAATGCGGATGTACCATGATTTAACCAGTTTCCAGGAATTTTTTTGTATATAAATTATTTCTAATTTTTATAATTGCTACGTCTTCATTCTTAAAAGAAAAAATATGCCTCAAAGTAGAAGGAAGGTATGCAAATGTCCATTCAGATCTGAGCTCGCTCCTGGGCAAGTTGGGCTGTTGTACAATTTAAAAAATTCTTACCACAGACACATGTTCCCAAAGGGGATGATGCTTAGTCCCGCTGGCAGTACATTCTCTAATCACCCAATTCCTTATCTATTTGTGTTACTTAGAAGCAGGCTGTGATCCAGGCCCTTTGTGATTTGTTGCCAGGATGGCTCTCTCCCCCGAATAGCTGAACTTGCTGCCTCAGAAATAGAATAGAGTAGATGGTTAATCTTCTCCAAGGGTTCACTGCTCTTTTCTGTTGCCCTCGCTGGGTGAGACAAGTGATTTGAATGGGAACCAGCTTGTGAACACCCTGCAGTGTGTGTTCCACCCCTGTGCCTTCCCCAGCGCCAGCACTTGGGAGTATTTGCACAGTTACACTGTAGATTATTATTACATCATACCCAGTTGTGCTCAAAACAGTTATCCCCCATGTAAGTGTATATAAAGCAGTTAGAATTAATGTAAATACAATAGTGTCAGTGACTAGTACATATTAAAATGACTGCTATTAATTGAAAGAAATCTATCACACCACCATCTTGAGGAGGAGGCTGCCCATGCAAGGTTGGCAGGAAATGAGACCCATGTGGGTCCTCCACAGTTCTTCTGCCTCTCTGTGTGTGAATCCTGAACAATGGCAATACCGCCTTGTTTGATCTCCAGAAGTGGAGTGGTATTTGTAGGTAGTTAAGGCTCAAATTGTTGAGGCTCTAAGCCACAGCCAGTATCTCAAATTTCCTTTCAGGCAAAAAGACCACCATTGACAAATGCAGATGCAGCTACAGTGTACTGTCACTCAGCAGCTGAGCTGTGAACTTGGCTGAAATCTCTGGTTAGGTACCTTGGGAGCATAGAGCATATTCTTATACCAACTCCAAATTTACTGCAGTGTGTTACATGGCTAACGTGTAGCATAATCAGAAGACACTCTCAGATCCTGTCAACTATTGACACATAATTTTGCATTCTTTTCTCTGCTCACTTGTGTATCTTTTCTCTGACTGCTGGCAGTCCCCATCCAGTCCCCTCCCACCTCCCATCCTGGTGTGTTCTCTCAGCTACCGGCAGCGTAGCTCTGGCCATGCTGAATGCTGCCTAGCTGGGAGAGTCCCATCAGCAGGAGGTGAGAGGGCCCCAAATGAAAGTTGTATCTATTTACTGTTTTTCTTCCTCAGGTCTTTATCTTATCTCTCCATCCTTAGAGTTAATCAGCTCCTCAGATAAACATGGTCCAGAGAACCCAAGAGACCAGGGGAGGATGGAGGGAAAAGAGCCAAGTCACCGTCTCTGTATGAGCTGCCCTGTAGAACTCCAGGCGTGGTCTTCACTCTTTCTTCCCCTACCTTTCTGCCTCCACTTGACAAGCTTTCTCCCTATTCCTCACACACTGGCTCTGGAGAGCAAGCTGTAGGAGCCTGTACATGCTCTTGGCGGGGTGGGGTGGGGGGACAGTTCCAGTGTTAGTTGTGTCTAATGCACAGAAGTGTGAGTGGACATACTTCGATTTGTGCACAGGTGTGTAGCTTGGAGGGACATTGGCTCCTGGTTTGATCCTGATGAACTGAGAGCAGTGGGTTTGTGCTGAAATCTGCTATTTCAGGAATGGAAAGAGTGGGTGCACAGCTGGTGAGCATTTTGTGATCCTATATTATTTGTATGGATCCTTCCCTGTGGTTCTGAAGAAAAAATTAGTATATCGGTCATTTGAAAAAATAATCTTAGCTCATAGATTCCCTGCCACACTTGAGTAACTTTTAGAAAGTGTAATATTTTACCCCAACCCCATTAAATGTTAGACACTCTTTCTATATTCCCTTTACTGTACTTTAACTGATTAGCAAACTATTTATGTGAACCCAGAAGGCTGATTTATTTATTTTATTGCCTTTTTTTAATAACTTGCTTCTCCCCAGTGCTGGGTGCTTTCTGAGGCCCAGACAACCACCATGATTTCTTCGGTAATAATCATCTGCCCTCTCCTGACCTGCATCCTCAAAGGAATGCTTTGAGCTTTCCTGGCTTCAATGGAGCTTCCAGCTGTCCCTGTCCCTGGGTAGGTGGCAAAATGCCCACATCAAGAGGCAGTGTAGCTTGAGGATGTACAGGAGAGCAGTGGATGAGACTCTCAGCATCTTAATCTTCAGATCTCAGGGACAGCCATGGAAAAGATGTATAAATGAAAATGCCACATATCAAATGGACTTCGACCTCCTGCTCTGAGAGCCTTTTTTGACCTAGGCCTGGGGTTTTGGCCGTGACTAATTGGCTGGCCAAGGAAATGTTACACATCTGCCTCTGTCAGGTGAGGCCGGTCTCTAAGATTTTGCTCTGGAAATAGGAACCAGATCTTGGGACCCAAGTCCTTAAAGTCATGGTGACGAAAGACTGGCCAGAAGAAAGCCTGTGAGTAAGGAGACCCACTTAGCACAGGGCACAAGCTCCCAGCCCCTCCATGTTTGCCAGCCTGAAGCACTTGTACACCTTCCTGGCAGAGCCCTTCTTGAGAAGCCTGTGGTCAGGTTGCCAATGCTCCATGACCAAACTGTCATTGCTGCCTGCAAGCAAAGATCTCAGGCGTGTTTTAAAGTTGAGGGCAAAACAGATTTCTCTAAGATCTCCTGTTCTAAGGGTAACTGGCTCTGTTTGTGATAGATTAGCCAATATAGTTGGCTGTGTGTGAAGGGGGGGTGGGTTACCTTTCATTCTTCAAGCATCTTTTGAATACAAAAAGTAAATAAAAGGACAGTAGCTTGGGCATTTTTAAAAACATTGCTTCTTTTATGTGTTGATTTGGAATCATGGAATGAAAAACACACATAACTTGGAATGCAACAGAAGATTAATGAGAAACAAAGCCATTAACTCACCAGTGTCTCAACTCCACTAAATTACAGCCCCCAAGAATCACAGTAACTCATCTGTGTGTCAGGGAGCAGAACTGATTATTGCGTGCTTCGGGTCTGACATGGGGCAACAAGGTTCAATCAGCAGAGCAATGCAGAGTGAATATGTTAAGTGCAGATGATTTTAATACAGAGGTTCTCAAACCTTTTCTGCACTTAAGAATTGCCCAGGGATCTCTAAAAAATCCTACTTGCTGCAGGTCTACTGCATCAGAATTTCTAGGTGTGGGTCCCAGATAGCTTTTCTTTTTTTCCCCCACCCCTCCTTCAAAGCTCTTGAGATGCTTCTGATGTGCAAACTAGGGCTGAGAACCACTTTTTGTGTGTTCTGGGTGGCTGTGGTTGAAGTAGAAATCTAGTGGAATTGATTCTGGGTGAGGTTTTATGGTTAAAGCGATGGCATCTTATCCAAATAAAACTGTATAGATGTAAATCTTGTTAAGCTTGCCTTAAGAATTGTTTGAATTATTCTTTTACACCTTGAGGAATTTTCACTTATTCCATAATAAAGATGTCATAGCCACTCATTTCTTTTTTTTTTACATTTTTTTATTGTGAAATGATTATCACAGTAAGTTTAGTTAACATCCTTCAACATACATAGTTACAAATTATTTTTTCTTGCGATGTGAACTTTTGAAGTTTTTTCTCTTAACAACTTTTCAATACACAAGACATTATTGCTCACCATGTAACGAACAAGTTCCAATACAGTGAACAAGCTCCCACAAGGTGAACAATGCAAGGAACATAGTGAACAAGTTCTCCCAAGGTGAACAATGCAAAGGCAGTCATATCAGAGAACCTAATTCAGTTACTATAATCAATCAAGTCAACTATGATTATTCATATGATTTTTATACTTAAATTATAAGTGAATCCCACATTTCCCCCTTTTTTGTTTTAATTGATGCAAATGAATATGCATATATTTGTTGAAGGTACCAGAATAATGATTAGCTGGGCTCAGCCTGTGACATAGCTTGTCACAGGCAATGTCTCTCTCGTCTGGAGGGGTGAGGTTCTATGCCTCACCTCAGCTGGCCCCCACGTTGCTCACCTGAGGTCCCTTGCGACTGTGTCTGTCTTAGGTTGTTCCTCCCATGAGGAATCTTACCCGTCTCTGGCTAACCAGCCATCTCCTGGGACCAAACAGGGAGATAAAATATGAAAGAGAGGACAGCCAGCAGCTATAATTCTGGATAAAATCACAATACACATGATTATTTTCTTGCAGCAAATGCAGGTGGGGAATCAGTATATGATTTCACAAAGTTGTTTAAAAGGAATCACTTATTTCTTGAAGTTAAGTCTTGAAAAGTAGCATATTCTTGTATTGGCTTTAAAAGACCAACAACTGCCTTCCGCACACACACTAGGAGAACAGGAATACAAATGCATAACAGTATTAGACCTACAATTATAGGCCATATCCAATGAAACAAAGAAAACCAATTTAACAATCCAGGCATTTGTGAAAACTTATCAATAACATGGTGAATGTTGTCTATTTGATCTTGAATACTATGTGAAAAATCAGACAAATTGTAACAACACATCCCTGGAAATTGTTCACATCCCATATGTTCCTTTTTTTTTTAATCACTTATTCTTTTGTTAGCTTCTCCTAAGTATTCTTTTTTTAATAATTTATTTTGGATCATTAATCTATAATTACATGTGCAATATTATGATTATTAAACTACCCCATTCATCAAGTCCCCCCCACCAACCCCATTATAGTCACTGTCCATCAGCGTAGTGAGATGCTATAGAGTCACTACTTGTCTTCTCTGAGTTGTACAGCCTTCCCCATGGCCCCCCAACATTACACCTGCAATCATACTGCCCCTTTTTCCCTCTTATCCCTCCCTTCCCACCCATCTTCCCCAGTCCCTTTCCCTTTGGTAACTATTAGTCCATTCTTGGGTTCTGTGAGTCTGCTGCTGTTTTGTTCCTTCAGTTTTTTTCTTTGTTCTTATACTCCACATATGAGTGAAATCATTTGATACTTGTCTTTTTCGGCTTGGCTTATTTCACTGAGCATAATACCCTCTAGCTCCATCCATGTTGTTGCAAATGGTAGGATTTGTTTTCTTCTTATGGCTGAATAATATTCCATTGTGTATATGTACCACATCTTCTTTATCCATTCATCTACTGATGGACACTTAGGTTGCTTCCATTTCTTGGCTATTGTAAATAGTGCTGCAATAAACATAGGGGTGCATCTGTCCTTTTCAAATTGGGCTGCTGCATTCTTAGGGTAAATTCCTAGGAGTGGAATTCCTGGGTCAAATGGTATTTCTATTTTGAGTTTTTTGAGGAACCTCCATACTGCTTTCCACAATGGTTGAACTAATTTGCAGTCCCACCAGCAGTGTAGGAGGGTTCCCTTTTCTCCACATCCTCGCCAACATTTGTTGTTGTTTGTGTTTTGGATGTTGGCCATCCTCACTGGTGTGAGGTGATATCTCATTGTGGTTTTAATCTGCATTTCTCTGATGATCAGCGATGTGGAGCATCTTTTCATGTGCCTGTTGGCCATCTGAATTTCTTCTTTAGAGAAGTGTCTATTCATGTCCTCTGCCCATTTCTTAATTGGATTATTTGCTTTTTGTTTGTTGAGGTGCGTGAGTTCTTTATATATTTTGGATGTCAACCCCTTATCGGATACGTCATTTATGAATATATCTCCCGTACTGTAGGATGTCTTTTTGTTCTGCTGATGGTGTCCTTTGCTGTACAAAAGCCTTTCATCTTGATATAGTCCCACTTGTTCATTTTTGCTTTTGTTTCCCTTGCCTGGGGAGATATGTTCATGAAGAAGTCGCTCATGTTTATGTCCAAGAGATTTTTGCCTATGTTTTTTTCTAAGAGTTTTATGGTTTCATGACTTACATTCAGGTCTTTGATCCACCTTGAGTTTACCTTTGTGCATGGGGTTAGACTGTAGTCCAGTTTCATTCTCTTACATGTAGCTGTCCAGTTTTTCCAACACCAGCTGCTGAAGAGGCCATCATCTCCCCAGTGTATATCCAAGGCTCCTTTATCAAATATTAATTGACTGTATATGTTTGGGTTAATGTTTGGATTTTCTATTCTGTTCCACTGGTCTGTGGGTCTGTTGTTGTGCCAATACCAAATTGTCTTGATTACTGTGGCTTTGTAGTAGAGCTTGAAGTCAGGGAGCGTAATTCCCCCTGTTTTATTCCCTCTTCTCAGGATTGCTTTGGCTATTCGGGGTCTTTTGTGGTTCCATATGAATTTTAGAATTATTTGTTCCAGTTCATTGAAGAAAGCTGTTGGTAGTTTGATAGGGATTGCATTGAATCTGTAGATTGCTTTAGGTAGTATAGCCATTTTGACAATATTGATTCTTCCTAGCCAAGAGCATGGGATGCGTTTCCATTGTTAGTGTCCTCTTTAATTTCTCGTAGGAGTGTCTTGTAGTTTTCAGAGTACAGGTCTTTCACTTCCTTCGTTAGCTTTATTCCTAGGTATTTTATTCTTTTTGATGCAATTGTGAACGGAATTGTTTTTCTGATTTCTCTTTCTGTTAGTTCATCATTAGTGTATAGGAAAGCAACAGATTTCTGTGTGTTAATTTTGTATCCTGCAACTTTGCTGAATTCAGATATTAGTTCTAGTAGTTTTGGAGTGGAGTCTTTAGGGTTTTTTATGTACAATATCATGTCATCCGCAAATAGTGACAATTTGACTTCTTCTTTACCAATCTGGATGCGTTGTATGTCTTTGTTTTGTCTGATTGCCGTGGCTAGGACCTCCAGTACTATGTTGAATAACAGTCATAGCCGCTCATTTCTTAAATGATGAGTTTAAACATTTCCCTGTGGAAAACTCTTCCTTTATAAAGCGTTATTACATATTCTGTCTTCTCTGGAGGTAGGGTGAGAAAATCATTATCATAGTTGTGATATTGTGATATTTGGTCTTTGTCCCTGTTTCTGGCATAGAGCTCCTAAACCCTTGGAATTTTCTACGTGGCAAGAGTGGTAAAGGTGTGTTTTATGTTAGTGATTTTTGGAAAGCCTCTGCCCGACCGTTGCCAGACCATGTGATTGGAGGATGGGAACTGTCAGTCTCATGGAGGGGAGAGAGGCTGGAGTTTGAACCAATCACCAGTGGCCCGTGATTCAATCAGTTTTGCCGGTGTAGTGAAACCTGTAAAAGCCAAAAAGTACTGGGTTTGGAGATCTTCTTGGTCAGTGAACACGTGATCATGTGGGGTGCGGGGTGCTCTCAGAAAGAGCACCGGAGCGCCATGCACCTTCCCCACCCGTGCCCTGTGCATCTTCCCCATCTGGCTGTTCATGAGGAGGTTTATATTCTTTTCTATTAAGTGGTAATCTAGTAAATAAAATGTTTCTCTGAATTCTGTGAGCTGCTGCTGCAAATCAGTCAAACCCAAGGAGTGGTTGTTGCAACCTCCAGTTTATAGCCAATCATTCAGAAGCGCAGGTACCAACCTGTACTTGTGATTGGTTTTTGAAGTGGGGTGCTGGGCAATCTTGCAAGACTGAGTCCTTAATCTGTGTGACCTGACTCTGTCTCCAGGTAGGCAGTGTCAGAATCGATTTAAATTGTAGGATGTCCAGCTGCTGTTGGGAGAATTGCTTGGTGGTTTGGTGAACCCTCCACCCTCACCCACAACATACACGTTAGAAATGGTATAAGACTCATTAGTAGAAAAAGTGTCTCGCTTTTCTGTCTTACGGTTTTGGTTAGTAGTTGCCTTAGAAGTCCTGATGTGGCCTGCTTTGTGAAACTTTCATGGGAAACTTTATTTCTCTCTTAGGAATGCCTGTTAGCTATGCAGATAGGTGGGTGTTATATCCCAGAATTGACTTGTTCGAACTAACTTTCTCAAGAAAACAAAATAAAATGAGTCTTTTATATATTGATTGTGACTTTTTGGGCTTCCTCTTTTACAAGATGCCTCCATGAAATACTCTTTTCCTTTTGTCCTTTACTTTTTTATGTTTGGGTGGTACTTGTTTTTAACATTATTTATTGTTATAGCATTACCTTAATATTACCTGGAAATTGCAAAACAAAAACAATGTCTAGGCCTCAAACGGAACAATTGATGAAGATTTGGAGAGGCGCACAGGCATTGTTGTGCTGAGGGTCGATTTTATTTCTTAGGCAAGCTTGCACATCATTGGGTAAGTATTGCCCTGTGGTGTGCGTCCTCACCAGCTACCTCTTCCCCACTCTAACACTGCTTTCCACTGTGGGTATGTTATGGCCCTTGTGAGAGAGACCTGATCATTTCTCTTCTGCAGGGACTGTAAAAGACCTTCTTGTTAGACTAGATTCTTCTGGTTTTGAACTTTGCTTCTAAGAGATGATAACACTGTGCTTATGTAGTGTTCTTTTGGGGTAGTGCAGATCTCTTTAAGAGCCTTATAATTAATCCCCACGGTGTTCCCCCAGGCGTCAGGTAAGAGACTCCTTGTTAAATCTACTATCTCCAAATTGCTGGGCTGAGCTAACTTGTTCTCAGTTGTTCTCAGCTTGAATGCTACCCTGTGGGGTTGGACAGGTTCCCAGATTACCTTTCTGGTAATCCAAGCAGTAAGATTTACCACTTAGCTCTTCTTTAAGCCACAAAATAAGAACTGCAAGGACTTCACAAGGTATTCTTTGTAATCTTGGCTCTACTTGATGGGCAGCTGGTGGCTGAGCATGGGCAGTCTTAAACAAAGGATGTTGTAATGCTAGGGTTCCAGCGTGAAAGTGGCACGAAAGCTGGTCTGACCCAAGGCGGAACTAGTGAGACCAGGAGACAACATGTGCCACCAGGATGGGTCTTTGGCTGATGCTTAAATTGGATCAAATTAAAGGGTATTTCTCATTCTCCATTGTGGTGCCACCGGAGGGCAGAATTAGTGTCATTTTTAGCAGCATTGAGCTTGTGGAACTGTCACTCTCCCCAAGGGTCACTAGGGGTGGTAGCTTAGCATTTCACATTCTGAAAAGATAAGAAACTTTTCTGGAAGACTTAGGAGAGTTATCATTCCAGTTCTACTGGACATCTGTCATCTTTGTTTTTCCTCCAACTGCCTGCCTCCTCCCACCTTTAAAAATATAACCTGTAGTAAGAAATTCATGTTAATTCTTCTTTGTCATACTTAGAAGAGCAGAAGGTATTCCTGGGGGGTGGTAGGGCGCTGTGGCAAGTACCCTGTACTGTTTCTTGTGTGAGAGTAAGTGCTCACAAAGTGTGGATCATAGGACTGTTCTTGATGACTAGTCATTTTCTAACCATACAGTGTTCTGATGGTTACTTGGTCCTTACTTTGAACAATGTATTGTGTTGAGGATGAGGAGGGCTGCAGAGGTATATCATGCAAGATGAAGCCCCCACTGCCAGAAAGTCAGTCTGGTGGTGGGAATAACTTGAGCACATGTTAAAACAAGGCAGCACATGCTACCTGTCATACAACTCAAGTGCTGTGGGGGTTCAAAGGAGAGAGGAATCACATCTGACCTGTTCTTTACCACTTGGATTCCGGGAGTATTCCACTAGAAGCCCAAGCACAGGACATTCAAGACTCTTTCATGGGGCAGGGTTGTGGAGGGTTGTGACTCATAGCACCTCCACCCTCCAGTTTTATTCTTGCTTCAGAAATTTCTGTTCTCCCCATTTGAACCCTTCTGTCAAATCCAGCCTTATATCCAAAACAAACAGCTATTAACTTTACTCTTGGATCAAATTAAAGGGTATTTCTCATTCTCCATTGTGGTGTCACCAGGGGGCAGAATTAGTGTCGTTTTTAGCAGCATTGAGCTGGAAGAAAAGGAAGGTAGATTCCAAAGATAGGTGAGAGAACCTGATACACGGGATGGAACTAAATTGAAGCTGTCCAAAGCTCCTTGGACCTGCTTGCTACCTAGACATGTTGTGAAGGCCGCTCCCCAGGCAGCCCTCGCCATTTTGCTGAAGGTCAGCAAGCATTTACTGTCACTACTCAGAGGCCAGAGAGGAACGTGATGCTGTTACTTTCTAGCAGAATAGCCCCTGGCCTTTTGGTAGCTCTGCGTTTTAAGGTCAGCACCTTCTGTTTCCTTCCCTTGTCTCCTCTGTCCTCACTGTCATTTTCATAGCCTGGCCCTTCCGGAAGCTGTTTTTATAAAAAGCCCTGGAGCCATGTTTTAAAGGGAATGGTTTCAGGAAGGTTGAGGGTTCTCAGGTCAACTGTGGTAAGGTTGAGGTGGGCACCCTTTGCTGCTGGAGGTAGTTCATTATTTATGGTTTCTAGCTAATTGAAAAAAGTAGTATTCACCTTTTCAATTTTTTAAAAGGGAGATGATTTTGACTTAAGCCCTTTATGCTTTTCATTCATGTGTCATCTCATCCTTGAGCATCTTGTAATTTTGACTAGTTGTGTGACTGAATTTGGTTTTGGTAGGCAAAATCTCTCACCAGCTGTTGAAATTCATTTCTCAGGCCTTGCACCTGTCTTTTATCAACTGGCATGTAAATTGCACATGGATGCAAATATTTTTCAAATGTGTAATGATGCTAGTTCTAATGAAGAACTTAGAGTTGCTGTAAAAACTCTTTTAAAATTAAGTTTGCTATGTGGTGATTTTTAATGATAGATTATAATACATCTTTCATGATGGTGATTAAGTGGTATGTTTAGTCAAACATCTGTTTATTTAGCAAAGCAATCATGAATATTCCCTTTGCAATTAGTGCTGATTTAGGGAAGATCTATATTTATAATTAATAGATATTGAAGGTATGCTAAATATACTTAGGCTCCTGTTCTTATTTCTCCCTTGTTCTTTTAATTCATTTTGTTCTTTTTGGTGGCCTTGAAGACTTCTCTGCTTATGTGTGCTTCTCTTGTGTATTGAAATTATATTTAAAAAAAATTGGTGTGCTCTTTGATGAAACACTCACTTGCCAATAAGTCATAGTTTTTATTCTGTACATCCATGCGTGACCACAGTTAGAGTCATTACATGTGCATGTACATGAGCATGAAGTAAATGGTATTGCTTGAGAAGGCACTTTTTTCCATGTCTTTTGGCCTGTTCTGTATAAGAAACTCTTTGAACCCAGACGCTCAGGTTCCCATGTGAGTATGTAAATGGATCATTTCCCCTCAGCAGTCTTACGTTTTCTCTCCAGGAAGTATCTGTGTGTGATTATCTTTTCCTTTGTGTTTGAGCAAATAATGTACTTGATAAAGTCTTTTGTCAGATGATGACTTTTAATATAGGTCCACTTCCTGTTTACAGAAAAAGAAGTGATTCCTAAAGAGTGTGAAATAAATATTGGGAAGAGAGAGTTTGGAAAGATAATAAATAGTACTGTTAATCCTTTAAATACCTTTGATAAGTAGAAAGATCCTCATGGGAAGTGACACATGCTCATCAGAGTGAAGATTTGGGCAAAGGATAGAAATAAGTCCCTTGTGTGTCTTCCTTTGTGTTTTTGGTAGCTTCAAGGATATTGTGCCTTATTTTCATAATTTTGTGACTTTGGTTACTAGAATCTTCTCTGATCCTATTGTAGCATGCCATCGACTTGTAATAATGTAGGGACACATATTCTTAGCACGAGAGTAAGGTAAATTTGGATTATGAGTCTTTGACTATCTGTAAGGTTACAACTGATGAAAACTTTTTTGTTGTTCTTCCAAGGGATGCCACAAGTAGTTACCTAATGCTTATCTTTTTTTTTGTTGTTGTTAACGGAGTGGTTCCATCATAGACATAAAGGTTGTGATGATACTTCCAACTCACAAAACCTTGTATATAGTCTAAAAAAATGCAGACTCTCCTAGGTAATTCTGCATGGCCTGTTTGAAGGAGGTATCAGACCAAGCAGTCTCCAGCAGAGCCCCTAACTTGAGCCCCTGTTTGGACTCCTGATGCAGACTCAGTTACTGAGAGCACTTTGAGACCATTGTGAAGGATTCCACTCTTACCTGCTGAAGAGGCTACGATTGTGTGTACACCTGTGTGTATTGCTGCTGTATGTTACTCATAAGCACCTGTCAGGAAACAGTAGGAAATGTGTGGAGGAAATGGTCATGATAGAGAATTGTGGATCTTTAGAAATCCTTTTTTCTTTGTTTCCTAGCATAGTCTTTGCCTACCAGTGTGATGCATTGTAATTTTAGAAAGAAAGAAAGAAAAAAAAATATGTTTATTTATTAGAGAGAGTCTGTGTGTGTATGTGTGTGTTTTGGCTGTCATTGTCCTACAGAATCAGGCAGAGATCTTAATTTAATTTCTTACACATTTCATTCAGTTTTCCTGCCAGCTAAACTAGTTTTTGAATGTAGCCCCTGTGATCGTACAGTCATTTCCATAACAACAGGTTGTTGTGCCTCAAACTCTGGGGATTTTGATTTGAGGTGGGGATGAATAGCAGGGACCAATGAATGCTTAAGTGAGAAGTCTGTTTGTCATGTCACAGACTCATCAGAGGAGGGCATGAGAGATGGAAAGGAAGAATGGAAACACAGACATCCTGCTGGTAGAATGAAAGTCTCCTTCCTTCCCAATTTTCTGTGCCTTATTTATTGGGAGATGCTTCTGATTGCTTATGTGGCTGGCCTTTTTTTACTATTCCTTTACCCCTTCAGTCCATAGAAATGTGAGCCTGTGTTCACTGAGTTGCTGAAATGGCTAACAAAGGCTGCTAACATTCAAAGGCTGCTGACATTCAGTCTTGGCTTCTGAGTAGTCAGCTTATGCTACTAATATTTGACTATTGAAAATCAATCTGACTTGCAGGGTAAGTTCTCTATACTTTTTGCCAGCACATTTTGTTTTGTATATTCTCTGATATTAAAGTAACTTAATACAAACCTGTGCTGGAGTAATTGAATAAACAGTTTATGAATAGCTTTGAGTTCAGTACACATAAGGTGTCTTGATTATGTATGTGGAGGATGTAGCTTGAGTGACAGTGTTAGATTCTGTATAGAGAGATGAAGGACAAAGCTGATTTGCGGGCCACTTTTCAGATTGGCCCAGTTCCTTAGTGTGACACATGTGTCTGTGCCTTGAAAATTAAAGACATGCTGCTGTGCCCTATCATTACATGAATTGTCAAAGGCCCTGTATCCTATGCTTTGGATATAAATAGCACATGGTGGCTATAGAAAGGACTCTGTTAAATGTGGGCTTGCCTGTGGCAATTCCTGCCCTTGTCTCTCTGAGGAGTCATGACTATTGAAATAATTTTTCCTTCCATTTTTCAGTCATGTAGATAGATCACCAGCGCTTGTACTAACAAGGCCAATTACCAGAATGCATTGTTTTTGTCCTAGCCATGCAGTGTATTCCCAGGAATTGGCATTGGGTATTTAGGGATGTTTCTGTGGGAGCTCATTCTCTGGATAAAAATGGTTCCTCTGGCTAGTCTCAGAGGGAAATTGGAGTCATATAATCCAAAAACTTGATGGTCCAGCCTGGCAGATCTTTAGAAAAAAATTTTTTTCCAACTGACAGCAGTTATCAGAGCCTGGTTGACATATTTGACAATACTGAACATCTGTGGTTTGAGGAAATGACTCTTGCTTGTATAGACCCACAGCGTGGTGTTTTCTTACAAGGACTAATTTTTCAGGACATGATGCCACTGTAATAATTTTTATAGTTAGCTAAAGGCAACTTGTGCCTTTCTATTTTCAGTGTCACCATATTGTATTGTTGCTTATTTGGGCCTTTTCTTCTTTCTTTGCCTTTTATTTGACTAATGTAGGAAGAAACACTTCTGTAGACAATATGGGAGAACAGTGTATCTGGATAACTAATACATTTTTGTATAATGCTAGCTCAAATGTAGTTTTTCCCCCCTCCTCACCTCTTTCTCTCTACATGGGTGTTTTATTACTTTGGATTATGAAACAGTTTGGTCTTTTGTACCCTTCTTACATGCTTGGTTATCAACTTCCCACATCAGTGTTGTAATAGCTTCTTCCTTTGACTTTGTTTTTGACCCTGTGGAAACACAAGCTTGCATGAAAACAGGATATTAAGGCCAGAATCTGGCAGTGAAGAGAGTCATTCTATCTTTGTTAGAATGTGCCTATGATTCTTTCTTTGTTTTCCTGGCCTGGTTTCTTGTATCTTCTTGTTGATGCTTTGTCTCCTACCTCTGACTCCATGCAAACAGACCTTATAAAAATTCGGGTCTGGTACAGCATCCCTCCTAACTAAACCAGATTATCTAGGGTGGGAGGGAGATATGCTGACATGGAAATCTAAAAATTCTCCCTGTTGATTCAGATGTGCATCTAGCCTTAAGAAGATAAAACTGGAAAGGTTGCTTAGGACTAAAATCCAAAGGCCTTGAAAGCTACCCTAAGGGTTGTTGGCTTCCTTCTCTGTGTTGAGAAGGCTTTGAAGGTTTTTGAGCAGGTGATTGAGGTGATCAGAGAGAAGTTTTAGGAATAGTCATCTTGTGGCAGAATACCCTTTAGATAGAAGAAGACACTGCAGTGGATGATCAGTGAAGTGGCTTTTGGTGGTGGTATCGCTTAGGTGTGGAGAGTCTGAATTAGGTAAGTAGACATAGAAAGGAAAGGACACGAGAATGTTCATGCTTGGAAGAGTCAGCAAGTTTTGTTGGTTGAATTTGGGGGAGGGTAGTTAAGTTTTAGATTAGTGGTTGTAAATTTATCGGTAGAGATTTAAGATTTTTAATTCACGGGGAAAAGAATTTAGTTAATAAAAACAGAAGGAGATCTAGTTTGGGAGACTAACCACAAGAATTTCAGTTTTAGTTAAGTTGGCACAATCTATGAGGGAAAATGTTCAGGCAAGGAGGTGGGAATAAGTGTTGCCAGACAAAATAATGTAAATTCTGATTGATTTGCGTAGAGGTTTATTGTTAATCCAGTATGCATACTGCAGATGGTTCAAAGTGAAAATCTTAAGAATGCTCAAGGATTGCTGGGGTGGACGATTTGGAGGCACTCACTGGGCGGGTTCCCACGAATCAAAGATTCAGAGCTGGTGGCACTGTTGGGAATGTTGAGGAAGAGTAAGGAAATGGAGGCCCATAAGCCCTTGTCAGAAATCTGTAGGGTCACGTGTTTATGGGCTCAGAAGTTACTTGCTTTTAGAATGGTTATGTGGTACAGAAAGGTGTATTAATTACATTGTACCCTGAGTGGGGTTGTGGATAGCAACCCCATAATTAAACACATTAACATACATGTGGTGAAACAGCTGAATATTCACCCTTAATAGCAAAATACTTTAAGGGAACCTTCTATCTGTTTAGGTGATGTTTTGTAGCATTTAAATTCAGGTTAAATTTTACTACAAAGTATGTTATAAAAGCAGTCTTTTTGTTTTTAGAGCTTTTTGGATTGTGGATGATGGACCTCTGTAGTTTGAGGCTACTGGGTTGGAGAATTTTGACAGGAAAGGACCACTGCCACCACCTGCCCCCCCATAACCCCAAATCAGAGACGGGCAGAAAGTCAAAGATTATAATGTAGGAAATTTCTTTAAAAAGGTAAACTTGTGCTAATATCTATGGACTCCACACTTTTCTCCCCTTGCATTTAAGTTAGTCTTCATTCTAGGGTGTATGTAATGATAATGTGTACTTTGATGGTGAAATTTTTCGGGTTTACCAATGGGTCTGATGAGGGTAGACTATTCTAGGTGCTTTATTAATGTAATGGAGGCCAATCTAAAGAATTAGATATATAAGCAAACAAATCCATTTTAAATATTACTGGTGTTTCTGTGGCAGCATATTTTGTCAAAGCCCACTGACTCTCCTTTCTTCTGTTAAACTACCTAGATTTCAGGTTATGGATGGTCAGATGTGGTTCAGAGGAAGTATCCTTAGCTTCCTTTGGTGGCTTGCACAGATTTTGGCTTGGATCGAGAACCCGAGTCATCTGGTCTAGCTGCCGTTAGCCAGGACAGTGTAGTGGTACGTATTTTTGAGAGTATGGGGAGGAGTGGAAGCTTGCCTTTTTGCCTATGAAATGCTCATAGCAAAGTCTGGACCACTGCTGGTGTTTTCTGGGGTTGCTTATATTTGATGTGAGGGATGGGTTAGGTAGGGTGGGGAAGATTTTCCAAGTCAGACTAATTTACTGGTTAAAAAAAAGGAAAGAAAGAAACAGGAACTCTGCGGAAGGAACCTTAGGTTATAACCTTCATTTAGCCTAGGGGAATTCTTTCTAGAAACTGGCCTCAGTGTCCTCATTTGTTTGAAAGGTAGTGGCCAGTGGAGCCTTGTGTGACTCACAGCAATACCGCTCTAGCAAATGCTTGGCTAGGGCCGGGTTCGGAAAATAAGTGTCTTTTGCAGTTTTCCAGGAGTGGTGTTACGAACAAATAACCTATTGCATTCACTGGTTCCTCAGCACCCTCTGGACGCTGGCCTAGTCACGGGCAATTGGCTGTCCAGACAGCGTGCGCGGAGCCGCAGCCGGGACTCAGTGAGGATGAGGCACAGCGCCTCCCCAGCTGACTGCTTGCGGCAGCGCTATCCCTGTGCGGCTGTTGCCTGAAGCACAAGTAGCAAGGCTGGCCGCTTGTCCTGTTCCCCTTCCTTCCTCCTTGCTGCTCTGTGAATATCTGATCAGAGGGGCTGTGTGTTGGCTGGGATCCCGCTAAGCCAGCCATGTTGTTAGGTGTAGCACTTCAGCCTCTCCCCTTCTCATCTCCTTTTTGTCAGCATCAGAGGATATTTATTGTCTTCCTAATGGAACTAGAGTTTATTCTGGCAGGAATTGTCCTGGTCTCCATATGAATGAAACGAGTAGTCTTCATTCTGCTTTCCCAGTGTCTTCTGGTTTCTAAAAATGAACATGTAGAAATTAGGAGGGTGGATGTGTCAGTAAACCCTATGCGTGGAATTTTGTTGTGGAGCCATCAGAATGCTTATATCCACAAACTATTCAATGACACAAATGTATAAAATACCCATTGTGTGCCCAGCACGGGAAATCTGAAGGTCAGCCTGACCACTTTTCCTCAGGAGATCCCCAGCCAGCCTCTCAGCACTATGCAGGCTGTTCTGTTGTCTCCTTGGTGGTTGCAATGGTAAGCCCTGCACTTATAGGCAGATGCCTTCCTTGGGGGAAATGGAAGAGGAATTTAGAGAGTGTAAGTCAGGCACAATCTGGTCAGGGGTTGGCACTGTAAAGGGCTAAAGAGTAAATATTTTCAGTAAGTAATAAGTTTTGCTGTTACATGGTCTGTCACAACTAGTCAACTCTGCTCTTGTAGCTGAAACCAGCCATAGACACCATTATTCAATGGCTATGGCTATGTTCCACCCAACTTTATTTATGAATACTGAAATCTGAATTGCATATAATTTTTACTTGTTTCCAAATACTCATCTTTCATACCCACCCCCAGTATTTTCAGCTCACAGGCCATGCAAAAACAGGCAGCAGACAAGATTTGGCCAGTAGGCAGGAATTTGCTGACCCCTCATAGAAAGTATTGGGCATTTGCCTCTGTTTGACTTGGCCTTCTTTTCTTCTGTTGCTCTTTCTGAAGTGTCTCTTCAAAGACAGCTGGCTTAGCATTGATCAGGTTGTGTTTTTCCCCCACCGAACTCATGTTTGTGTAGTTTGGCATCTTGGAGACAAACATATTATTGACCCAGTGATCTTAAATTTACTCTTAGCTTTTTTAAGGAACAAATAGTGTCCCCCTTCAGAGCTGTGGAGGGCAGAATATTCAGTATCTGCTCCTGGATAATGAATTCCTGTCAAGTGACTTAACTCAAGAGGGTGGTGTAGAAGACACTGGGTTCAGAACATGTGCTTTGAACTCCTACTGGAATCCTTTGTGCTTTGGGGAGGGTAATCTGAATGGAAATTTTTACTAAAAACCATGATAATAATAGGAAACAATGGACTTTAATCTCTCAAACAGCAGAGATACCATACACAACAGGCCCACTGGAGCCCAGGATGCTGGGAGCCAGATGTTTTGTCTAGCTGTTTTGGACACAAAAAGTGAAATTTTGATTTTTCTTAAGCTTATTTTTTGTAGTTGGAAAAGTCCCTCTCCCCCTCCTTCTAGTCCCCAACCAAATCCTTGCTTATTCTAATTACTGGTTGTATCATAGGGCAAGAATGAGGGTAGGACAAGAGAGGCTCCCAGCATGCCTAGATGCATAATATAGTGCACCTCATTTTGGATAAATCATTTAATTATTTAGCAGAAAATCCAGAATTGTAAACAGAGTAAAGTGGAACAGTCTGATCTTTGGATTTCCTTTCCCCATTACTGTGTTCATTAAAGAACTGTTTATGTTATTTTGCCTTTTGGGGCTCTGAAGAATTTTTCTGACACTTAAATGAGCTTCATTTTATTATGTCTTATCTCTTGAACCCTGCACAGCTGATAGAATTGTTTAACAGTTGATTCCTGCTGTTATGGTTACCTCCCTTTGTCATACCAACTATCCAGATCACAGGGAGAAAGTAAAATTTTGACTCCTGTGGAGCCAAAATAGATAACTTCCTAAAAATTAGTTTTCAGGAGAGCCCTCTTGAACACTCAGAGCCCATTTATTCATATTTTATTCACATTTAGCTGAAAGTAGATTATCAGGAGTGAATTGGATCTAGCAGCCTTAGCCAGATAGGAAGCAGGGAAAGATAAAGCAGATAGAACACTCTGAGAATATGATGTGTCATTTTGCACCACAGTATTTTCTGTTTTGAGTCTAGAAAATGATTTCACTGTTGGAATTGTATAGATTATCTTCTTGAGTGAAAATAGGACTCAGGTTGAGGAGGTCAGGTGGAATAAAAGAATTTTGCTTTCCTAAAGTGAGCCATCATTCTTTGGAAGATCCTATTCTGCTTCTCTGGATGTTTTGTTGCATTTCACTGAAGCATCAGTATCCTATCTGGACCATATTTCCTAAAGCCTCTACTAAGTCCACTTATGCTAAGTTCTGTTGCAGTAATAAAAGCCCAGTGGCTTATAAAAAGAGAGGCTTATTTCTCACTCATTTATCCATCATAGGCAGGCTGTGGCTCTGCTTCAGTCTTTCTTCACTTTGTGACCAAGGCTGATGGATCATTCATTATCTGGGATCTTACCATTCTCATAGTGGAGGGCAAAGAGACATGGCAACCAAGAGCTGACTTATTCTGATCCCACAGGCCACTCCCAGATTTACCAGGACAGAGATGTGTAATCCTTTGGGAGAGGATCCATAAACCTGGCAAGCCTGACAGTGAGGTGGGAGATTATAATCCTCTCCCAGAAAGAGGCACATGATATTTTGAAATAATAACCACAGACTTGAAGGATTGCCAGATTTTCCAGCCCTGGGGTGGAGAATCCATATGCATTCACTTTGGGAAGAAATGTTGAAAACTACAGCAAAAATTTCCCTTGTGTGAGATGGGCCAGCAATCAGAAGCATCAAAGGCCTAAGGGAATGTAGTATTCAGGTTGTAGGTCTTATTCTCATTAGCATTTTCACTTTTCCAAAAACCTTCATTTCTTTTAGATGTGAGTAAGTCCCTTCGGGTTCATGGACTTGTTCTGATTTGCATAGCTGTACTTACCAGCTGGGTCCATGTTGTAGGGGTGATATGTGTAACCTACAAAAATCATTGGAATATGGTCTTCCACCTGCCCCCAGTTTGTAAATGGGTAAATGATGCCAAGGAATACATTTTTTAATGGACATCTACTTCTTCTTAACTGAAATAGCTGAGTAGATTGATGCTAACTTACTTCAGCATTGCTCATATTGGGTAGCATAGAGCCCCCAAGGCGTAACACCTCGTTCTTCCACAGCCAATGGAATGGCAACTAAATGCCTGCTACCTCTTTGCTGTCCTAGTGTGGAGGCATCTGATTGAAGCTGAAGCAAAAGGAAGTTCTGTTCAGGAAGGGTACATTTCTCCTCCCTTCCCCCATCTCTGCTAGAGAAGAATTAACATCTGGTGGTTTGGTCTGAGCCAGGTGCTGATGTTAAAGCCCATTGAACAATCTGAACACAGCTTTTACCCTTGCCAGCCAATCTGAAGACCAGAAAAAGTTGAATCTGTCTTGTTGCAGAGACTTCTCAAAATAGAGTCTTGCTGATGCCAGGCAGCCATAGGTGTTTTGTATCTGGGAGTGAAATAACAGAATCTCTTGCTGCTGATGAACAGTAAGATGTACACAGTTTCTGTGGCTGTGCCCTTCAGAGTGTGCAGCAGCTGACTGCAAATGCTGCTCTCATTTTACATGGTGGCTTTCTCTGAAAGCGGGAGCTGCTGCTTGCAGACTGGCTCCCTGTAGGATAATGAATTGTCATGCCTCTGCTGATTATCTAACAAGTTTGTACAACGTGTAACGCAAGCTGACAAGACAAACAATTTTATTAATTTAAGCCTGGGGATAATGGGATTGCAGCGCTGGAGTGTAGGAGTATTATACACACTTACAGGACTGTGCTGCCCCACAAACACTTAGGCTCTAAGTTTGGTAATGGGAGTAGTCTATTGATTGTTTAAAAACAATGTTTAGTATTTCCATTTGCCTTCAATAAAATAATAGTTGTTGGATTGAATTAAAAAATACATATGTTCAGGGATTTGTTGAGCTCAAATAAAATGAACTGTTGTATGAGCTTTTGAAGTGTTAGAGCTGATAAATGCTGCTGGGCAGTAGGTAGACTTGGTTTTTACAAACCAATTTGAACTAAAACTTCCTAGAGTTTGGTCTTCCGTTGGGAAAGTGCTAGTTTCTGTGGGCAGATGGGTTCTGTTTTTATGGTCTCTTATGTGCAGCATTTCAGTTGCAGTTCTCTGGCGTTCTTATATGTGAAGGTGATGGTTTGAGGTAGGTAGGTGGATCTCAGATTGGACTAAAATTGATTAACTATGTTTATGAAAGGTTTTCATCATCTAGGAGAAACTGGGGTAGTCCAGCTCGATAACAAAGTGGTTTCCTGTGAACTCTGTGTGATGTGATTCTGGGTCCTGAGAAATGTATTCCCAGCATGGAAGATGATCCAACATTAAGTAAGAAGCAGAGAGTTTCAAAATCCTTAAGAGTACAGAGATGTACTGGGATAATTTCCTCAAGAGTGATTATATTTCCACAGCTTCAAAGACGGTAATAGTGAACTTCTCCCTTCAGGACATTGGGTAAGGAATGTAGCAAGGTAGCAGGTTCCTGGCACTTGGGTAGCCTATTAGAATGCAAATATTTAGAGAGTGGGGGCTATAAATATGCCGAGTTATTGCAGCAGGCAATCAAAAATTTAGAGCACTGGCATTAAAAAAGTCACTGGAAAAAAACCCAATAAATCTAAAAACAATGAATGATTAAGGCATCCACCTCAGGGAGGTCAACTTTATCATTGTGTTTTAGGGTCACTCACTATTTGCTCCCTCTCCAACAATTGGCAATGTTTCTGTCCATTAGCCCTCTTTTGCAGTATCTGCTTTAGTAGTAGTTTATATGCTTCAGATCGGTGTATTGTTTTAAAGGAGCTGGTGGGTGGTGGTGAGTTCAGGTAAGTACTATAAGTGTAATTTTGCATAATTCTCTCTCTCTCTGTCACTCTCTCTAGAATAGTTGTTGGTATATTTCCTATTTTTTCTTCATTCTTCTGAAGCAAAAGCTGTGTTCCCATAATGTGGAGTATCTTGTTTTTCCAATGTCCTTCCCCTGTTCCTCATATCTCTTCACTTATTTTTCCAATGTCTTTATACCACCAGCTTGTGCTTTAGCCTTTCCTCTGAGATTCTTGCACTCTGAGGCTTATCTCCTCCTACGGACAATGACAACATAGAACATGGACTTCCCCAGCTTGTATATCTTCCCCCAGACAAATTAGATATATAGCTTCATTTTTAAGAGGTAGAATTCCCAGCTGCTACTAGAAAAAAAAATATATTTGCACAGTGGTACAAATTTCAGGTACTTTCTGTATTCTGTTCCCAATACTAATAAAAGTTACTCTTTGTTTAAATGTAAATGGTATTACTCTGCCTGTCTTTTCTGCTTTCTGAAAGCTTTTTATAAGGACACTTTTTAAATTGAGGCTCCACGTCTACTCATAAGGTGCAGTGATCATTAAGTGTACAGCTTGATGAGTTTTTAGGTTTGTATTCACCAAAGCATCTTAAACCCAGATTGACATAAAATATTTAATGTCCCAGAAGGTATCCATTCCCAGATAGTATTTTTTATGCCATGAGGAAACCACCATCCTGATACCTCTCATCATCGATTAGTTGTGCCTATTCCTAAACTTCATTAAACAGAATCCTATGTTCTGCACCCTTCTTTTTTTAAATTAAGGTATTATTGATATACACTCTTATGAAGGTTTCACATGAAAAAACAATGTGGTTACTACATTTACCCATATTATCAAGTCCCCTCTCATACCCCAATTCAGTCACTGTCCATCAGTATAATAAGATGACACAGATTCACTGTCTGCCTTCTCTATGCTACACTGTTTTTCCCGTGATCCCCCACACCATGTGTACTAAACATAATACCCCACAATCCCCTTCTTTCACCCTCCCCACACACCCTCCCACACCCCTCCCCTTCGGTAACCACTAGTTCCTTCTTGGAGTCTGTGAGTCTGCTACTATTTTGTTCCTTCAGTTTTACTTCATTGTTATACTCCACAAATGAGGGAAATCATTTGGCACTTGTCTTTCTCTGCCTGGCTTATTTCACTGAGCATAATATCCTCCAGCTCCATCCATGTTGTTGCAAATGGCACGATTTGTTTCCTTCTTATGGCTGAATAGTATTCCATTGTGTATAGGTACCACATCTTCTTTATCCATTCATCTACTGATGGACACGTAAGTTGCTTCCATATCTTGGCTATTGTAAAAAGTGCTGCAATAAACATAGGGGTGCATATGTCTTTCTGAATCTGAGAAGTTGTATTCTTTGGGTAAATTCCAAGGAATGGGATTCCCCAGTCAAATGGTATTTGTATTTTTAGTTTTTTGAGGAACCTCCATATTGCTTTCCACAGTGGTTGAACTAATTTACATTCCCACCAGCAGTGTAGGAGGGTTCCCCTTTCTCCGCATCCTTGCCAGCATTTGTTGTTCTTAATCTTTTGGATGCTGGCCATCCTTACTGGTGTTAGGTGATATCTCATTGTGGTTTTAATTTGTATTTCCCTGATGATTAGTGATGTGGAGCATCTTTCCATGTGTCTGTTGGCCATCTGAATTTCTTCTTTGGAGAACTGTCTCTTCATATCCTCTGCCCATTTTTTAATCAGATTATTTGCTTTTTGGGTGTTGAGGCATGTGAGTTCTTAATATATTTTGGATGTTAACCCCTTGTCGGATATGTCATTTACAAATATAATCTCCCATACTGTAGGATGCCTTTTTGTTCTGTTAATGGTGTCCTTTGCTGTACAGAAACTTTTTAGTTTGATGTAGTCCCATGAGTTCATTTTTGCTTTTGTTTCCCTTGCTTGAGGAGATGCGTTCAGGAAGAAGTCGCTTGTGCTTACATTCAGATTATTGCCTATGTTGTCTTCTAAGAGTTTTATGGTTTCATGACTTAACATTCAGGTCTTTGATCCATTTCGAGTTTACTTTTGTGTATGGGGTTAGACAGTAATCCAGTTTCATTCTCTTGCATGTAACTGTCCAGTTTTGCCAACACCAGCTGTTGAAGAGGCTGTCATTTCCCCATTGTATGTCCATGGCTCTTTTATCATATATTAATTGACCATATATGGTTGTGTTTATATCAGGGCTCTCTAGTCTGTTCCATTGGTCTATGGGTCTGTTCTTGTGCCAGTACCAAATTGTCTTGAATACTATGGCTTTGTAGTAAAGCTTGAAGTTGGGGAGCATATCCCCCCAGCTTTATTCTTCCTTCTCAGCATTGCTTTGGCTATTTGGGGTCTTTTGTGGTTCCATATGAATTTTAGAATGATTTTCTCTAGTTCGTTGAAAAATGCTTTTGGTATTTTGATAGGAATTGCATTGAATCTATAGATTGCTTTAGGCAGGATGGCCATTTTGACAATATTAATTCTTCCTGTCTATGAGCACGGGATGTGTTTCCATTTATTGGTATCTTCTTTAATTTCTCTCATGAGTGTCTTGTAGTTTTCAGAGTATAGGTCTTTCACTTCTTTGGTTAGGTTTACTCCTAGGTATTTTATTCTTTTTGGTGCAACTTTGAATGGACTTGTTTTCCTGATTTCTCTCTTTGCTAGTTCATTGTTAGTGTATAGTAATGCCACAGATTTCTGCACATTAATTTTGTATCCCGCAACTTTGCTGAATTCAGATATTAGATCTAGTAGTTTTGGAGTGGATTCTTTAGGGATTTTTATGTACCATATCACGTCATCTGCAAACAGGGACAGTTTAACTTCTTCCCTGCCAATCTGGATGCCTTTTATTTCTTTGTGTTGTCTGATTGACATGGCTATGACCTTTGGTACTATGTTGAATAGAAGTGGGGAGAGTGGGCATCCTTGTCTTGTTCCCAATCTTAAAGGAAAAGTTTTCAGCTTCTTGCTGTTAAGTATAATGTTGGCTGTGGGTCTGCTGTATATAGCCTTTATTATGTTGAGGTACTTACCCTCTATACCCATTTTGTTGAGAGTTTTTATCATGAATGAATGTTGAGTTTTGTTAAATGCTTTTTCAGCATCTATGGAGATGATCATGTGGTTGTCCTTCTTTTTGTTGATGTGGTGGATGATGTTGATGGATTTTCAAATGTTGAACCATCCTTGCATCCCTGGAATAAATCCTACTTGATCATGATAGATGATCCTTTTGATGTATTTTTTGAATTCAGTTTGCTTATATTTTGTTGAGTGTATTTGCATCTATGTTCAGCAGGGATATTGGTCTGTAGTTTTCTTTTTTTGTGGTGTCTTTGCCAGGTTTTGGTATTAGAGTGATGCTGGCCTCATGGAATGAGTTTGGAAGTATTCCCTCTTCTTCTACTCCTTGGAAAACTTTAAGGGGGATGGGTATTAGGTCTTCATTAAATGTTTGATAAAATTCAGCAGTGAAGCCATGTGCTCCAGGGGTTTTGTTCTTAGGTAGGTTTTTGATTACCAGTTCAATTTCGTTGCTAGTAATTGGTCTGTTGAGATTTTCTGTTTCTTTCTGTGTCAGCTTGGAAAGTTGTATTTTTCTAGAAAGTTGTCCATTTCTTTTAGGTCATCCAGTTGTTCTGCACCCTTTTGTATCCACCTTTTCTCATGCAGCATTATGCTTGTAGATTTACCCACTTTGGTACATGTATTAGTAGTGGTTCTTTCCTTTTCTGTATAATAGTCCATCATATGAATAAACTATACTTTGTTCATCCAGTCTCTTATAATGGACAATTAGACTGTTTTCAGCTTGGAACTGTTATGATAAAGATGCTAATGAACATTTTGTGTATGCCTTTTGTTGGTCACCCACATTGATCTCTCCTTGTGTATACCCAAGAATGGTGGTGGATCATAGGACACATGACTGTGGGTGGATTTGTGTGTGTGTGTTTGTGTTGTTTTCTTTGGTTGTAATTGTGTTTTTTTTACTTTACAACTTCATCAAACTGTCTGGCTTACTTATTACTTGAGAGACATGATGATGACTGGAAAAGGAATGGACTTTAAGGATTGGGTAGTTTTGTTTCAGAAACCAGCCTGCCACTAGTTCTGAGACATTAAGAAGGTAACAAGATTTAAATCTGTCATTGAATTTGTAAAATGGGCACTATAATGACTTTTCTTGGTTAATTGTGTAGTAAGTGAAGTTGAATTAGATAATGTATAGGAAATGTTTAAGAAACATTCCTATGTTTTTTCCCCTTTATTTTCTAGAGAAATTTGATCACCTGCTCTTAGCTAATTAAGTGTAAAGTCTTTTTTTAACTTTAGCAATAAAATTTTGACCTTTTCCTAGCCTTGCCTAAGACAATCATTTATGTGCATACATGATAACAAAAAAATTAGGCAAGAGGTTAATATATATATAAATTTGTAAGACTCTCCAAAGGCACTTTTTTGCTGTGTTTTATTCTGGCTTATCTACCATTATAATGGACAAGCCTCTGAAAACCCTTTCTTACCTAATTATCTTTAGGACTTAAAAAAATAACTATTGAATATAGCTTTTTGTCTTATGGCTTCCCCCTTCTTAGTTGTCTCTTCATACCCTTAAGGACTGAGACCACTTTGTGTCCAGGCATTTACTAATTGCAGGTACCATAACGATAGGGAGATGAGCTAGAAAACTGCATTGTAATTAAGAGCTGTGTTCTGAACAAATTTGTAGAGCATTGCAATTTGTTTATAGCACAGTATAATTTTCAGAGCATTTAAAAAATTTAAAAAGATGTCAAAGAAAAAAATATAGGCAAAAATCTCTTGGACATAAACATGAGCGACTTCTTCATGAACATATCTCCCCGGGCAAGGGAAACAAAAGCAAAAATGAACAAGTGGGACTATATCAAGCTGAAAAGCTTCTGTACAGCAAAGGACACAATCAGTAGAACAAAAAGACATCCTACAGTATGGGAGAATATATTCATAAAAAACGTATCTGATAAAGGGTTGACATCCAAAATATATAAAGAACTCATGCACCTTAACAAACAGAAAGCAAATAATCCAATTAAGAAATGGGCAGAGGACATGAATAGACACTTCTCCAAAGAAGAAATTCAGATGGCCAACAGGCACATGAAAAGATGCTCCACATCGCTAATCATCAGAGAAATGCAGATTAAAACCACAATGAGATATCACCTCACACCAGTGAGGATGGCCAACATCCAAAACACAAACAACAACAAATGTTGGCGAGGATGTGGAGAAAAGGGAACCCTCCTACACTGCTGGTGGGACTGCAAATTAGTTCAACCATTGTGGAAAGCAGTATGGAGGTTCCTCAAAAAAACTCAAAATAGAAATACCATTTGACCCAGGAATTCCACTCCTAGGAATTTACCCTAAGAATGCATCAGCCCAATTTGAAAAGGACAGATGCACCCCTATGTTTATTGCAGCACTATTTACAATAGCCAAGAAATGGAAGCAACCTAAGTGTCCATCAGTAGATGAATGGATAAAGAAGATGTGGTACATATACACAATGGAATATTATTCAGCCATAAGAAGAAAACAAATCCTACCATTTGCAACAACATGGATGGAGCTAGAGGGTATTATGCTCAGTGAAATAAGCCAAGTGGAAAAAGACAAATATCAAATGATGTCACTCATATGTGGAGTATAAGAACAAAGAAAAAAACTGAAGGAACAAAACAGCAGCAGACTTACAGAACCCAAGAACGGAATAATAGTTACCAAAGGGAAAGGAACTGAGGAGGATGGGTGGGAAGGGAGGGACAAGGGGGAAAAAGGGGCAGTACGATTAGCAGACGTAATGTTGGGGGGGGGCGGCGCAGGGAGGGCTGTACAACTCAGAAGAGACAAGTAATGTTTCTATAGCATCTCACTACGCTGATGGACAGTGACTGTAATGGGGTTGGTGGGGGGGACCTGTTGAAGGGGGTAGTTTAATAATAATATTGCACATGTAATTGTAGATTAATGATACCAAAATAAATAATAAAAAGAAACAATATAAAACAGTGTTATTGGTGCACAAATAGGCGTACAGATCAAGGCAAGGATTAGGATATCCAGAAACTGAAAAATTGCTTATGGAACTTTACGTGATTATATAATCATTTTTAATTTAGGAAGCGGCTTCAGGGAAGTTTATTTAGTTGTTGCAGCAACTAGATAACAACAACAACAAAAAAGATGTCAAAGATTTCAAGTGGTTTATTTCTGTCCATGTATCCCTTAACTAGGACTTCTGTGGAAATACGTGTTTTCATCATATCTCCATATGGTTTTCTAGGCCACCTACCACTACCACTTTGGCCCTCGAGTGTAAGATTAGCATGCTGAAGAATTTTGAATACTTGGCCTGCCTCTAATTTCAATTCAACTTTTCTTCAAAGAATTTAATCAACCCTAGACGCCAAATTTTCTTCTTTGTGAAGGGTGAAGGTTTTGCCAGAGGAAAATGTTTTTTAACATTGATATGTATATCCCTTTATAAAGCAAATCCCTAGACTTGGATGGTTAATAACTAATGCTGCCTATGGTTATCATTTGAGCGATCAGTTGACGTTTTGTGGATTATTACTGAATTTTGAGGTGGGGAAAGCTGCGGCTACCGTCTCATTGGTATATTGGGGTATGCTACCTTCTTGATTAGCTGAGAAAGTGTCAACTAAGGAAAGGTAAACAACAAAAATACTTAACATGCCAAGGATGGCGATTTATAGAGACATAGACACTTAAAATAACCAGTCATGTTTATTTAAAGTGTTCTGTAACATTCAGCAGTCCTTTCCATCCTTTTCTATATGGCTTCAGTTTTGAGAACCTGAACTTTATATTTGGATTTTCTTCATCCATGGTTCAAAGCTAGAATATATCTTGTTTTACTGGCCATATGACCTCATTCTTAACACCCCTTTTTCCTTGAGAGCTGTAAAAAATTAAGCATATCCTTCTGCCAGAACCAAGTCCTTCCTCTTATATGTTCAAAGCCCTGTGTCTTTGTCTTTTGTATAGCAGGAAAGATTGGTTTAGTATTCTTCAAAGGTTTTCAGCTGGATACATTGTTTTTCAACAACTCCTGACTATTTTTAAGCATCTTCAAGAACTGTGTTCCAGAAACTTAAGAATAAACTGTGGGTCTTTAGCACTGATGGTCAGAAAATCTGGGACTCTCATTTATAATTGTTCTTATATTATTGTGGAAAGAGCTTTGGTGTGAGAAGAGATCTAGACTCTCTTCCTTGGTCTCTACTTATTTTACAGGCATAGATGAAACTAACGTCTGAGCTTGATTCCATTTATCTGTAAAGGGAAGAGCTGGAGTAGGTCTGGGAAGAATGTGGAAATGCCTCGGGGTCGTGTTGATAACTAATCATTTACTAAGGCTGCAGTGACACTATAGTACAGATGAAACAGTTTCCAAAACAAATTTGTAGGGTAAGACTGAAAGGGGACTGTTTGTAGAGCAGAGTTAAACAGTTGTGTTTGGATAGAGTAGAGTGAATTTTCCATTTTAACTTCCCTTAAGGTTTTCTCTTCACCAGATTTGTCTATATAAATGACTCTCCTACTTAAAGATTTCTGATGAGAAAGCTTCTTGTTAAGGCTGTCCTGTACTGGGCTTCTTTTATGCTGTCAGTAACTGTATATACTGTATCTTCCAACGTTTTTGGTTTGAAGACTCCTGTATAGTATTAAAACTTCTTGAGAGCCCAAAGAGCTTTTGTTAATGCAAATTAATTACATCTGATATGTATTGTGTTAGAAATAAAACTGAGATGTCTAAAAAATACTTAACTCTCTAAAACCTAACAAATAAGACTGTTATAGATTAACATAAATACATTTTGAGAAAATATTTTCTAAAAAATCGAGAATGACAGTTACTTTTTTTTTTCTTTAAACAGATGTGTTTGTGTGGCTTAATAGAAGATAGGTGGCCTCTTACCTGCTTCTGCACTTTCTGTTTTATTTTGATTGGCTTTTTAAATAAATTCTTACCTTGGAAAGCAAGGAAAAGAGGAGCCAGGGGTCTTTGTGATCTACATTTTCAGAACTGCTGCTCTAAAACAACAGTACATAAGTATTTTTCAAGTGACATTCTGAGTCACGTTGAATATACTGCATGAACTTTGTAGAAACCTTTTGATTTCCAGTGTGTGTGGCTATAGATTGCAGGTGGTACTCTTGAAAAAGTAATGGTACGGACAGCCGACTTAACTTTCTTCACTTGTACAGTTGAAATTCAGAAGAAAGTACTAGCCTGAAAGAGTAAATATGCTCTCAAATTATACTTATGGAAGAGGAGAAATCCTTTGAAATTTTAGCCTACCCCCATTGTCAGAAAACAAAAATAATGCATCTGGAATTGTGTATCCTACACTTCCCTTATTTAACATCTCATGTGAGCTGTTTTTGGAAGCACTGGGGATTCTGCCACCATTAAGTTTTAAAATACAACACTGGTTCCCAAACACATTTCAGAAGGAAGACTCCTAGAACTCATGGATATAGAAATATTTAATGCTGTCACTTTAATTCAGGGTAATTCTCCAGGCATAAAATATGTTATATAAAATCAAGCATATATGTGCACTAAAATATGCATTTTATTAATAGTAATAGTAACTTGGTATTGGTTCATTGACTTGGTAGTAAATCTTTTATTAAAGAAAAAGTTATGGACAAAAATCCCAAATTGATACTATTCTACTTAATTTTTGTAACATTATTATAAGTGACACAACACTTTGTCTACATTTTGTTTCAGAAGTGTCAATATTTTAGAAAAACTACTAAAACATATTGTCAAGGTGTATGAAGACTAATTTCAAATCATGATATAATTATCATTATTTGTGGGTAGCACTTATTCCAGTCTGAATATTGTGGCTTTCACAGTAGTAATCTGAAAGTGGACCTCTTACCTATTGATACTAAAAATGTGTCTCACTTCTTTGGCGAGAAGAGTTCTCTCTCACCATTTTACCCATTCCTATATAATGTGTACTTCCACATTTCTTTTGGTTAGCTCCATTGAGCAGCTGAAATGTGTGTGCATGTGTGAAGTACCTTAATAGGACTATTTGGCTTTTCATGGTCCTTAACTCTGGAAGGAACTCCACATCCTCATTAGGTTTCTCATATTGCTGGATTGCAGATGTTGCCAAAGACTTTCTGTCTGCCCTGAGCCACCATTTTCAGTTTGCTTGGTGTAGAGTCAAAAAACCAAACCAAGTCAAATCAGAACCTTCACATGCGTTTAGTAGGCTGTGGTTTTTTATCATTATGTCTTCTCATGTTTGTATCTTGGAGCCAATTTTCAGAAATCCTGTCCTTATTTCCTTTTGCATTTCTTTGTCGTGGTGAAGGATTTTGGGATCAGAAAAAAAAAAATTGTACCAAATGATGTTTCCAGGACTGGTTTGTAGGATCAGATGTGAGTTTTTCAAATTGGAACCTTTTCTAATAGGCCCCTGGGAAATGTCTTAGCTAAATTGCAACAGTGACTGGTGAAGTCGATCGAGGTAAATTGCTCTCATTGCTGAGGGTTCAGAAATCAGGAAGTCAATGCTAAAATTCCATGGGAAGTCGGGCAGAACTACTGCAGATGGTTTCCCCTTGAATAGAGAAGGAGGCTCGTGTCACTGTTGATGAATGAGAGGGGATTGAAGCCTGATTTTGCAATGAATTGATAACACGTTTGGTCTTTGCGAGACAAAAGAGAAATTTATGAAAAGATCATTAGTTAGGTGATTCTTTTCAATATTTGCTACAAATGATATCTAAGAGCACACCATGAACACATTGGACTGTCTAGTGGTTTGTATTATAGAAAAGTAGCACTAAGAAACTTTGAATGTGGTTTATACTCTGAGCTTAGAGGTTGATAGTCAACTACTGAGCACTTACAGGTTGCATTTAGAAAAATGAACCTGCTTGGTTTTGACTGCTTATGGTGTTATTTTAAAATAGAGCTCATCAAGAAAGTATTTGTGATCGTTTTTCAGATGACCTGGCTAATATCTTTTCCAGACACCTGCCATGTATTTGAGAAAGTCTCTTTTTTTTTTTTTTTTTGGTAATGCTTTAAACATGTGTAAATATTCTTTTTTTTTTTTAATATAATTTATTTATTATCATTAATTTACAATTACATGTGCAATATTACGATTATTAAACTACCCCTTCATCAGGTCCCCCCCACCAACCCCATTACAGTCACTGTCCATCAGCGTAGTGAGATGCTATAGAATCACTACTTGTCTTCTCTGAGTTGTACTGCCCTCCCCGTGCCCCCCCAACATTACATCTGCTAGTCGTAATGCCCTTTTTTTCCCTCTTATCCCTCCCTTCCCACCCATTTTCCCCAGTCCCTTTCCCTTTGGTAACTATTAGTCCGTTCTTGGGTTCTGTGAGTCTGCTGCTGTTTGTTCCTTCAGTATTTTTTTTTTTTTTTTTTACTCCACATATGAGTGAAATCATTTGATACTTGTCTTTTGAAACGGCTTATTTCACTGAGCATAATACCCTCTAGCTCCATCCATGTTGTTGCAAATGGTAGGATTTGTTTTCTTCTTATGGCTGAATAATATTCCAGCTGTGTATATGTACCACGCATCTTCTTTATCCATTCATCTACTGATGGACACTTAGGTTGCTTCCATTTTCTTGGCTATTGTAAATAGTGCTGCAATAAACATAGGGTGCATCTGTCCTTTTCAAATTGGGCTGCTGCATTCTTAGGGTAAAT
>JAVSCE010009049.1:0-99024 GCA_032199065.1 Smutsia gigantea
CCCCAGGCTCAGAGCGAGCTTCCCGTGCAGCCCTGTCTCCCCTCCTGGGTGGGGCTCCACGCTGCCTCCCACACAGCCCAGACCCACCTTCAAGCGGGTGGTGTCTCGGGCCCTTGTGGCCAAGGTGGCTGCAGAGGCCCTGGGCAGACCCGGGCTCCTGGGGCTTGGATGGAGGGCAGGGCATCCCAGGAAGAACAGCTCTGCTCTCCTGCCTCCGGCGGCCACTTGCTGCCAAGCCCCTGAAGACCCCTAACTGGGCAACAATAGAAACATGTAATGGAGCACTTGGTCCGCAGAGCCTCCGGTGCTCTTCCCGTGCAGCCTCCAGCACGTGGGGCAGTGCCACTACTCTGCCCATGTCACAGGTGACAGAACTGAGGCCAGGAGGTGATAGGCCTTGTGAAGGTCTCTCCAGGCAGCCCGCAGCCTGGCTGTCCCTCCGAGCGCTTGGCCGCCTTCTCCTGATCTGTGCATGTGAGGTGAGGGCGGCGGCTCCAGGCTGGCCCGTGCCCCTGCTCCTGGGTCTCATGACAGCCCCCCAGGACCCCCCAGATAAGCCCCATGCCCCTGACCCTCATCGACCCCCCCTCTCTCCTGCCGGCCTTGCAGCACCCACTTCCTGGAGGGCACGAAACCCCTCCTGCGTCCCCCTGCTGCTGATGTCCGGCTCGGCCCCACTGCAGGTCAGTACGGGTAGTGGCTGGCCTCGGCCTCCCCTCGGAGCCCCTCCAGGGTCCACTGCTCGTGCCAGCCCCAGGAGAATGCACTGCCAGTCACCCACCAGGAAGCGTGGACACCCCCTGCCTCTGCCCCGCATTCAGGCACGACCCGCACGCTGCAGGAACCGAGGGGTGCCACCGCACACTGCGATCGCCGAGACCACCAGTGTCCCGCACGGCTGTCTGCCCCCTGCCCCTCCACGGCCCAGGGGCCTGTGCTCACAGGCGTCTTGGTGTTTCCTAGGGACTCACTCCGGCGTGGTCCTGAGCATCAACTCCCGCGAGATGCACAGCTACCTGGTGAGCTGATACCGCGGAGGCCCCACCTAGCGCTCCCTGCCCGTTGTTTCTTCCCCGTGGAGGGCACAGAGCCACAGACGCGCCGGCACTGGGCCCGGGACTAGCGCCCCCTCAGGATCCTGTGGAAAAGCCACCTCCTCCTGCCGCCCCCACTCAGGGCGACCGACGCCCGGGTCCATCCCAGCCGCTTCCCTGGACACACGGTGCCGCTGTCCCCACCGCCACTCTGGGCACTTCTCTGCCTCTGCGCCAGCTGCCCCGTCACCCCAGCCTGAGGGCCGAGGCCTGTCCACCTGGGCGTGGGAGACTGGGAGGTGAGCCCGCAGACCCTCTCAGCTGCCCTGCCCCGTGGGCTCCTGTCTCTGCACAGGGACACGGGAGCCCTGTTTTCTCCCTCAGACCCACCCCCAAAGGTGGCTCCTGCCTGCACGGGTGTCCCTCTGCAGGCACAGAATCCAGAATCCAGAAAGCTGTGACCCGGCCCCAGCCCTGTCCGAGGCCCTCCCAACACCACCCACACGCCTCCCACTGTCGCTCCTCTTTTTAAACTGCAGATAATGTAAATACCTCCAGGTAGCTGTTTCCTCCTTGGGGAGTTCTGTTCAATTTTTACTTCTATGGCCAGGTGGGAGCCCTCCGGGTGGCTTTGTCAGGGCCTATTTTCGAAAAACCCATGTCCAGGTTGCCCAGGGCTGCTGGCTGCCTCTCCTGGCTCCAGCCCTCCCGAGGCCCGGAGGGCCAGAGGTGCTCCACGGGCCAGGGGCCCAGTGCCTGCGTTTTTGCAGCCAGCCAGCAGGTGGCGCCCTCCCGCAGGCTCCCCGCCTGTCCTGATGTGCCCAGGGTCCAGCGCTTCCTTCTGGCCTGCGGTCCCGTGTAGAAACCCAGAACCAGAGGAGGTTTAGGATAGCAGAGCCAGAGAGAGGGGCCATCCAGCATGTGGCCCTCATTTTGAAGATGGAGAAATGGAGGCCCCAAGAGGGGTACCCTTCCCAAGGTAACACAGCCCGGAGCAGCTGCTCCCGTGCTGGGCGAATCCTCCCACTCAGAGACACCCAGGATCGGGGGCGCTAGCCTGTGTGCGCAGAGGAGTGTACCCGGGGAGATGTTTCACCTTTTGCCTTGAAAGTCAGAACACTTCCCCTTCCTCCCATCCTCTCCCAGTCCCCCACCAGGCAGGTGGCCCAGGGCCTTTCCCTGGCAGGTGGGGAACACCGGACCCCAGGCAAGGAACTCACTGGCTGATGGTGAGTCCAGAATTAAGCCTAGGGGGCGTGAACCCATCTCCTCTAGAAATGAAACATAGCCTGCAGGAGGGGGAGGTCCAGGGAGGGTGCTCACACCCAGAACAAGCTCCTGACTTGCAGGAGTCCCTCAGTCTTTGGGGAGCAGAGGGGGGGGGATCCCTCCAATCCAGCACCCTTGTGTCCCAAATGGGGACTCTGAGACCACAAGGAAGATTGGGAACAGTGGGTCACACAGCCAGGTGGCGAAGGTTTGCCTCTCTCCACCACCCTGCCCACCAGAGGGGCTGCCGGGTACCCCCTGCGAGTCCTTGACCTTCCGTGGGGAAGGGCTGGGGCCCAGGGACGTGCCGACCTGCAGCTGGTGAGGTGGGCATGGGAAGAGGCTGGGGGTCCCTGGACCTCTGCTGCCACCCCCCACCCCCAGCCTGCCTGCAGGCTCCAGAGACACCTTAGGGAGCCCTGTGACCTCCGTCCTCCCCACCCAGCCCGTCCCACAAATGTCAGACACAGGGTCAGATACCTGTCAGCACCGCCCAGGTCCAAGCTCGAGGTCGGCATGGATGCCCTGGACGCACCCCTCCCAGCTCACCAGTGCCTGTGGGTGACCCCGCCAGCCTCGTTTGGCCACTCGACTTCATTCTCCCTGCTCTTTGAGTGGGTTTCATCCCTCAGTTATTTGTGTTTTTCTTGTATTTTATGCTGTTATTTCTATTAAGAGTATTTTGAGTTTGTGGACCCTGGCGCCTGGGAGTAAGGTGGCATCCGATATGACCTCATCCTTTTCCATCCCCATAACCTCAGAGCTGGGCACGCAGGTCTGGATTTGTCTGGCCGTACACCCAAGGCTCTGTATTCTTGATGTCCAGGTATATGTAGGCACCTGGGATAAGAAGCCATCTGCCGTGGGCAGCTGGTGGTCTGTGCGACCAGGCTGGGCCCATTCTTGGTACATGCGCATGACAAAGATGCGATAAAGTCTTTCTTATTTTTCCTTTTTAAAAATCAATAAATCATTTGTGATGCTTTTAACAAAGATCACATGATCATGACCAGCTTGTGCCTTGCTATGGAGGTGTGTTTCAGCATGTACTACGCACACACACACAGGCCCCTAGAGCTTGGGTCGCAGGGCCCCGAGGGAGGGGCCGCGGGCCGTCCTCCTCCTGCACCACTGCGCCCAGAACACGCCGCGCCACGTGTGGGCATACTTCCCCTTCCCGGGACCCCAGAAGCATTGGCCCATTTGCCTCCTGAGGAGCAGAGGCCAGGGAGGGGAGGGCCTGGAGCCCACAGGCCCGGGCGCAGCTGGGCTGACGGGCTCTCTTGCTGCTGAAATGCCATATTGGGCTAGTCGCCGAGTGGACAGAGGGCGGCCGGACTCGCTGAGCCCAGCCAATGCTCTGGGCCCAGACCTGTGCCTCTAGAGCCCTGGAGGCCGAGTGAGCAGAGGTTCTTCCCCGACATCTCAGCCGTGAGACTTTGTAAAGAACACGAATGTCCTTCCACTCTCGTCCTGCCTGGTCACATTCTGAGAAGGAGAAATATGCGGGACGTTGTCCACACACGGGAGCGTTTGCCAAGCAGTCTGGGCTCATTTCAAGAAGGAAATGAGGGTAGGAAACCCTAGGGTGGGCGGCCGGGGGTGGAGAGGGGGGCCAGGAGAACGGGTGGGGGGCTGCCAGCCGGAGCCCGGCCCTCACGGCGGGAGGCGTGTCCGCGGAGCTCTGCCTCGCTCGGCCAGCTGGCCTGCCTGCCGCCTACTCCCAGTGGGCCGCTGTCCCGACCGCCGTCCTTTCCTCAGTGGGCGGCGGTGGCCTCTCTGGCTTGAGCTTTGCACTCTGTGTCTCAGGGGTGCCGGAGGCCGGGGGGGTGGGGGGGGGCGGCATGTGGACGTCCCTGGAGGCGCCAGGGGGACCCACAGCTGCCTTGTCCTGGGTGGGATAAAGCAGAGAGGCCTAGAGGCAGGGACACGAGGTCGGTGCGTGCACGGGCACACACACACACACACACACACACACACACACACCCTCCTGCCTACTTTACACACACACGCACATGCACACACACACCCTCCTGCCTACTTCACATACACACACACACCCCTCCTGCCTACTTCACACACACACACACACCCCTCCTGCCTACTTCACATACACACACACACACACACACACACCTCCTGCCTACTTCACACACACACACACCCCTCCTGCCTACTTTACACACACACACACACCCCTCCTGCCTACTTCACACACACACACACACACACACACACACACTCCTGCCTACTACACACACACACACACACACACACCTCCTGCCTACTTTACACACACACACACCCTTCCTGCCTACTTCACACACACACACACACACCCCTCCTGCCTACTTCACACACACACACACACACACTCCTCTTGCCTACTTTACATACACACACACACACACACATCCCTCCTGCTTACTTCACACACACACACACACACACACACACACACACACACACAAGGACAAAAACCCACAGTCGCGTCTGAGCAGACAGACCCACCACATGACCTAGTGCCACGTCCTGGCCAGGTGAGTGGGGGCTGCCCCTCCACTGCCCGCCTTTGCCTTGCTGAGTCCCCCCCAGGTAGGATTTATCCAGATGCCTATCAGCGTGTCCCCACTTCCTGACACAGCCTACCCGGCTTCCTGAATCCCTGCAACCCCCACCCCCCCCAGTCAGGCCTTTCCTGCTGCCCCACAGCTCCCCACGGTGCCCTGAGCCCTCACTAGCCTGTCCAGCCCCGAGTGGCCTCTGGGGACTCGGGCTGGGGCGCTGGCAACACCCTCTGTCCTCAAGTGGAGCTGGCTGGTCCTGGGCAGGTCCTGGTCTCTGCTGGGCAGGAGCAGCCCGAGGAGAAGCCCACATGCCCAGGGCTCAGATTCAGTGACGGCCTGAATATGTGGAGGGGGCTGGGGGCCCCTGGCAGCTGCAACCCAGCCCCTGAGCATCTGGGTTTCACTAGATGTGAAAACAACATACGAGACAGGCTGCCGGAGTCATCTCCAAGCTCTGTGTTTCCAGCAGGACCCAGTGGTGATGGCCCAGCACGGCCAGCCCCAGCCAGTCCCAGGCCTCAGCAGATGCAGCCCGCCTGGACACCTCATTTCAACAGCCTGCTGACTGCAAGGCTCAGTGGCGCTTTGCAGTCCAGTGGGTGAGACTTGCCAGTTCTAGGACTACGTGCACCAGTCTGGGCGTTTTAATAATGTGTGCTCATAACCTGCTGGCATTTGCATAGCATCATAATTAGGTAGTTAATCACTGGCAGTACCCCAGCTAGGGCACGGGACTTCTGCTGCCATTCTAGAACTCGCCCTGGCTCAGCGCTGAGAAAAAGGAACATTTGTGTTGTTTGCAGCTTACATGATTATGGCCAAGTGTTCAGCTCCACTGATGATCCGACAGTTCTGGCTGAAGGGACGCTGGAGGCGCCACGGGTGCCAGCACCCTGGTGACAGGGACGAGCTGACTGCAGAGATGACGGTGTCCCCAAGTCTCTGCCATGTGCCAATTCCAGTGTGGCTCGTGCAGCTCCACAAACTATGCCGTAGCATCCCCGTGAAACAGATGTCACAGGCCCCATCCCATAGCCAAGGACAGCAAGGCACAAAGAAATGAGGTTCGAGGGAACCGCTCCAAGGCCCTCCATGGCCCAGTGTCCCCGGCAGGAGGCAATGCTCTCCTGGTGTCTGGGAAGTGAAGGGCGCTCCAAAGCAGGGGTGTCAGCACCCTAGGAGCTGCCGAGAAGGGAAGATGGTGAGGACAGGGCACAGCTGAGGACACCAGCAGACGGAGTCCTTCATGGGCGGGAGCACAAACCCTACCTGGAGTGGGCCAAGGAAGGCATGTATGTGAGGATCGAGACAGTGTACACAGAATGCTTTCTAGAATTTTCCCGACTCTGGGGCAGCCACTGGGTTCACGTGAGGTTGGGGGTGACTCTGTGAGGATGCCTATGTGTGGATGGGATGAGCGGATAGAGCCGCAGAGACAGTGCATCAAGGAGGGGGCATGCTCAAGAGACGTCCTTGAGAGGTGAGCAGATTGGAGTCCTGAGTGAGCAGAGGGGCTGGGCTGGGTGGGAGCAGGGACCACTCACCCCGGGTACAGGAGAGCACAGAGGTACCTGGCTCAGGATTTTCTCTTCTAACTGCTCTGTGTTCTCAGGGAAGTAACAAGTGAGGTCATCACCAAGTCTGAGGTAGGAGAAGGGGGAAATAGGAGAAGGTGTGAAATGGTCATCTGGGAGAGCGAGGAAGTGGAGGGGCTCAGGAAGTTAACAAAATTGCTGGCAGTTTAGGGGTCCCACTGGAGATTTGGATCACAGAGTTAAATGGAAACCTGTTGGTGTGGCTGTGTTTCTCCCAGCCACATTCCACTGCTCAGATGCAGGGGCACATAGGTGTCCTCAGGTCACAAAATAACTGCAGCAGCTCCAGCTTAGCATCCTCCTCTCACGAAGTCTAGAGGCTCTGATCAGGTCACATGGCCACTCCAGAAGGACTCCCTGGAGCTCACTCTCAATCTTGAGTCACATGCTCCTTCTCTCATTCCAAGCCAGAGATGGGCCACCACATGTCCCTGCATTTGGGACAAAGACCAACCACAGAAGGCCGATCGATGATGATGCAGAAGTGAACGCTCAGCCTGCAGTTTTAACATCAGACCGTGGGATCTGGGAGGACCCTGTCTCAGTTCCGGAGGTGCCCACATGACAGCGGCCTGCTAGAGTCCCAGGATTTTTCTGAGGTCTGTGCACACCACGCTGCCTTCAAGATTAATGTTGAAAAGAAGGATTCCGTCAGCATCTAGGAACGCAGCAAGGGGGAGGCTGGACACAGCTTGCAAACCGGAAAACTCGTGGTCTGGAGGGAGCACTCCTTGTTTGAGGATAAGCAACTGGAAAGAAGAACAGCTGTGACCGCATGGGGCCAGGAAGATCACCCTCCAGCCTGAGAGAGTGGGAAGGTTGCCCCGCGGATTCAGAGAAAAGGCATATTTTGTGGGTAAGGGTTTACTAAAGGAAGCTGGAGGGAATTTGAGTAATTGTATGTGTTACATCTTGATGTAAAAGGCAAGAAAACATGCTGTCTTTGAAACAAGACCATGGAAGCTGAGGCTGAGCGAGGCAAGGAGGCGAGAATGAGCGGATTGACATTCGCAGTGAAGACGAGAGAGGAGCCTGGCCTGCGCGCCACGGTAAGCGCAGGCGCCAAGATCTCTAAAACTAGCAAAGGGGTGAGAAATGGAAAAAGACACATAAGAGCTCAACAGGAACCATAGGTGCCGATTCCTTGGGAATCTATCCACCTGCCGTCCTGCAGAGCCTCCTGAATTTGAATGATACGAATTAAAAGCCCTACAAGGCTCTAAACAGAAGAAACAGATGCTCCCCAGGAAGAGTCAGGGCTGCAGCTTCCCCACAGCTCCAGAGGCCAGGGGATGGAGGAGAGGCGCTGGCCTGGAGTGCGGCCCCGAGGATCTGTGAGCCCGCCTCAGGCTGGGTGCTGGTCACCGGGAAAGGAAGCGGAGGGAACTCCAAGTGTGAAAGCACTCAAAAATCTATGATTTAAGCACCTTCCAAGAAAGAAAAAAACCCTCAGAGATATCCTCTTAGCAACCAAGGGGCGATTCAAAAGCCAACACTCCCGGGCAATCAGGGGGCTCCGAAGGGCCATGGTGGTGTCAGCGCCGCTTAGCAGGACTCACACGAATAAGTGAGAGTGAAACAGAGGAAGAAGTTAGAAGCCCCTGTGCACTGGCCTGAAACCACAGGCCTGGTCCTGGCCTGAGGCACCTGCAGGATCAGGTGGTGCTGGAACAGGCTCTGGGCGGCTCCCCAGTTGGCTTCAGGTCCCTGCAGGTCCCCGAGACCACTGCCACATTGCTGTCCCTACACACCGCCATTCTACCGCTGCATTACCTGCCGTCCACTCAGCATCACCGTGACCCCTTCAGAGGTGAGAGGCGAGGAGACGCTGGATGGCGGCACCTGCCAGACGAGGGGCACCCCAGTGGCTCTGGGCAGCAGCTTCAGGTAGATGTGGGAGCAGCTGCGGGGTTGAGCCGGCTTCCAGAGGGCCGGGGAGCTCCTGGCCTGGCTGGTGGAGGCCGAGTTGCTGCTGGGAACCTCCCAGAGGCCCTGCATACACAGGGCGCCGGTGCACAGGGATGCTGCAGTGGCCGCTCTGCCTGCTGGCCCCTCCACGAACCCTTCCCCGTGCGGAGCACTTGAGGCAGCCTCTGTGTCCCAGGCCAACCTGACCAGCACGGTGTTTGGATTCAGCACATGGGCATCTTCCTGAGGCTTCCGGAGAGCGTGCTGTTTTCTCCCCAGCCCCACCAGCGTGTCGCAGCACGGCATCCTGTAGGGCGAACAGACGAGCCTCCCAGGAGACTGAGCGGAGTTTACCTGGACCCAGGAAGACCTGTCCGGGGTGCTGCCGTTCCGCCAGGTGGAAGCCCCTTGCTCACAGTGCCTCCGCTACAGGCACTGAGTAAGAAGGTGGCTGGGTCATGGGCAGCCCAGGCACTGGGAACGGCGGTTATTCCTGCAGAAAAGACCGCAACTGAACAGCCGTCCTCACACTGCACCCAGCTCTCCTGCAGGAAGAACGAAGATTGGATGGAGGCTCCTGGAGTCAGCGCCCCTGCGTCCTGCAGGCCTTAGATGGTGGCACTCATCTCTGCAGTCCTAGAGACGCAAGGCTGCTGTTGTTTACCATTTAGTGGGATGGGGACTCCTCGGGGGCCTCCCCTGGCCCTTCCCACCATGGGCATCCACCGGGCCTGGAAAGCAGTGGGGTCCCCCACTGCTGGGGTTCATTCCTCCCATGCATTCAGGAGCTGAGGAAACCCTCCCAGGGCAGGTTCATTAGCCCAGCAAACCCGCAGCCACAGATGGGCAGAACGCCACCAGGAGCCCGGCCACCACACACCCTCACTGCAGCTGGTGGTCTCGGTGGCACCAAGAGATTTGCCCTGGGCCAGAACCAGTGTCCCCCAGTAGTTCCCCCCAGAGTGAGGACTTCTCTTCCAGGGTGCAGTCTTTCCCTGAGTACCTCTAGGGAAGGCCCAGGGTTTGCATTACAAATGTGGGTCATCAGGCCTCAAGGGGATGAACAGCCCCTGGATGCAGGGGGCTCTGGGCACACAGCCACGCAGCTCTGGGAGGTGGTGAGGGTCCTCAGTGTCCAGCACCAGGTCTAGCACATGTGTGTTCATTTGTTTTGAGAGAGATCAGGTGGAGACATGAGTGGGCAGTCCACTTATTTCACTCCTAGGGACACCATGAACATTAGTCACCTGAACATCTCTGTGGGGTAATGATCATAGCTACTGCTAAGATGTGCTTCCCAACAATCAACTCCTCTCTGCAGAGAGCCATCTGTCCTTGGGACTCTGCTGCTCTAGGGGCCCATTATCCCCATGGAATTCAGGGACTCGTGTTCCCTGGTGACGGCTCCTCTTCCCAGCTGTGACTTGCAAACAGCAGCAGCTACAGAGCTTTTCCAAGTGCTCCCTGGGCCAATGCCTTTCTTCCAACTTGTCAGTGAAGGTGGTGTCCCCGGGGCCCCCAGGTTCATGACGACAGAGAGGGAGGGATTAGCCCCATTCCTAGCCTTTGCATTTCTCCTCATTGCGTCCCGGCGCGGGAGCTGGGTCATTCCTTACAAGCACCCACAATGTATAATCACCCTTATTAGCGGGTCCCCTGTTTAGCATCCATCTCCATTAGCAGATGCCGCAGCAAGGCAGGGATTCTGACGTATGGGAGTGTTTACCACTGTGTCACCAGTGCCCCAAACACTGCACTTGTTCAATAAATATCTCCCGAATGAATGAATGAATGAATGATTAGTTGAGGAAAATGGGAGCATTTATCCTGCTGGAAAGATAACCCACAGAGAAAAGAATTCCAGCGCAGTTAAAGTCTTGCAGGTGTTGCAAGCTACTTTGCGGCTCAGCAGTCTCCCGTCACCTGTGTGCGTGAGCTGGACGGGTGCTGGCCGCGTGGGCCGACGGATGGAGGGCCCCGGGACAACACCCAGCGCCGAGGGCGCGCGGCGAGGGCCAAGTCCTGTGCTAAGCAGCAGAGGCCCAAAACAGGAAGCCCAAGGCCCTGTCTAGTGGGAACATGAAATATTTAAAATGAACTAAGATGGAGTGGAATCAACAACCGGGTAGGATCTCCTGCTCTTCCTGACAGATTCATGCAGAGGGGTGGGATGGGAGAGCCAGGCACACCGTGTCTGTGGAAGGACTGCATCCGTGCACCGAGGGAGGTGAGGGACACACCCGCCATGGAGGGGGGCGGCAGGATGCGCATCTGCGCAGCATGCGTGCATAGAGGACGTGGGGACACATGCCTCTGGGGCACCTGTGCATGCAGTGGGGTCAGGACCTGTGTGGCACCTGAGTGGAGGGAGGTCAGGAGCCACCCGGTGGCACCCACCTACAGAGGGACCCAGGGGTTGTCCTGGGAATGCCGGTTCTTAGTTTCAGGAGGAGGAAGGGACAGACCAATAGTGACGACCATTTCCTCCTGCATTCCTCCTGATGGCGACATCAACCACGTGTCTTCTGGGCAGTGTCTAGAGACATTCAGGACTGTGCAGGGTGAAAGGCGGGCTCGGAGCAGGGCTTGTGGTTGGCAAGCTGTCAGCCCCAAAGGGAGGGAGGATTTGGGAAGGTGGGAAAGGCCCTGGTAGTCGGACTCCTTGAACTATCTCATTAATGTGAAGGTCACCTGGGCCAGGCCTCCCCAAGGTGCTGTCTTACCTGGGAACAAGGAAGCCAAGGGTCGCAAGGGAGAAGCAGTCCTGGTGGGGACAACGAGTCACATGCCCACCACCATGGATGCAGACACAATCTTCCAGGAGGTGCCCAGCAGGGACGGCCAGTGGACCAGCCCCTGAGGGTCCAGAGCTGCCTAACCAGCACAGGGTGGGTGTCGGGGGAGGGGGAGCTGGCCAGAGAATGCTGGGCTACAGAGGGGGACGCCATGCGGGTGGGATGAGGAGCATGGACGGTATGGGGGTGGAGTGGGGGGCGGGGCCAGGGAGAAGCAGACAGCAGGAGGGGCAGTGCTCAGGGCTAGGCCTGGTGGGGCGGGGACAGGCCGGTGAGAGCTCCTTCCCAGGCCGGGCAGGCGGAGGGGACAAGGCAGGGGAGGATGAGGTCTGGGCCGGGTTGGGTGGAGGGGGTGTGGTGGGACAAGGGGATGGCGTGCCCGCCCAGAGGCCAAGGAGGGGGGCCCGGAAGTGGGTGCCGGGAGCCGTCCCTCTCTGGACTCTCAGGTTGCAGGCAACAAAGCGCACAGCTCACACCTGCTGGCTCACTGCTCCATCACACCAGGGTGGGGAAGACAAACCCAAGCCGGCAGCTCAGCAGGGGGCCTGCCACGTTGCCCATGTCTCCGCTCGGGTCCCGGGCAGCTGCTCTGGCGTGGACGAGAGCTCAGGGCAGGGTCCTCGCCTGCCCCTCGGGGCTCCACATGCCCACCAGGCCCCACTGCCTCATGGCCCCGCCTGGTCCGGTCTAGCGGTCAGCTGCTTTTCTGGTGCCCAGTCACCTCACTCCCGTGGGGCAGCAGCCCGATGGCAGAGCCCCGGCACAGCCCCTTCCAGTACTAAGGCCAGCCCAGGGCCGGGACCCAGGCGCCAGCCAGTGGCAGTGTGGGCGGAGGAGCCGTGTCAGGCAGTATCTTCCTCAGGGCTTGGGGCAGGTAGACAGGCCGGGCTTCTGCCTTTCAGGCCCAGCCAGACACCCGGAGCAGATGGGTCCATCCTGCAGTGGAAGCCCGAGGACTTCCCGTCACCCTGGAACCCCAAGTTCAGTTCCAAGGGCGCCTGTGCTGGCTGCCCGGCCCGCACGCTCACAGCCCCGTTCATCTAGCACCTGCCCTCTTGGGGGCTGCTCCCCATCTACACAGGCGGCCCCCGATGCTGCTGCAACGGGCCAGCGATGCAGCTCTGGCCGTGGTCCGCTGGGGGCCCTGGGAGAGGCCTGCTCCCTCCCGGAGCCGTGGCTCGTGTGGCCATGGGACAGCCGTGCAGGGATGCAGTGCCGAGCCCCTACGGCCAGCTCAACCCAGGAGTGAGACAGGGAGACCGGGTCCCTGCTGCCTCCCTGCTTACAGATACTGGATATTTCCTGTTCCTGTTTTTTTACTGTTGCACCAACTGCCCTCAAGCAGCTTGGACCCCTGGGAGCAGGAGCCATCGGCCCGGCTTGTCACGGTTCCCCAGCGCCTCAGATGGCTCCCAGCCCAGAGAAGGTGCCCGGGCACTGCTTGCTGAGTGAGTCAGGGCTCTCCCACTCCAGACGGGACTCAGGCAGGAGCAGGTCTCATTCACTCGTGGGCTCCCAGGGCCCAAAACTTCCTTACCGTGGAAGGAGCTCAACAGAGTTTGTTCAACTAGAAAGTATTTTTAGAATCATTTCAGGGCCTAAAACTCTAATGCCTAAATGAAGTGACGGTGTGCCCAGCCGGCCTTCCGAGGTTGCTGGGACGCATGGAGGACAAGGCACCGGGCTTGCAGAGGCACGAGGGCTCCCGCTGCTTCAGCAGGTCAGTCACTCTCCGCAGGAGACTCGAGAGGCCACTTCCTGCCTCTGCCATCGGCCTTCAAAGCCCTTTGCAGCAGTCCTGCTGGCTGCCCCTCTAGGAGAGGGGCAGGAGATGGCACAGTGGGGCTGCTTCGCCTAGAGGCAGACCTCTGGGAGCCTCATCTTCCCCGTCTGAAACACAAAGGATCCGGCTCCACATTTCTTTCCTATCGTGACATGAACCTTTTCACAGGGTCTAGTCTGAGGACTAAACCAGGTCCGGGCCGTCCTTGTACTGGGAGAGCAGGGAGACAGCTGGGCTCTCCCCCCAAGGCCTTCGGGGTGTTGGGGGAGCACCCCCCGGCTCCAGGCCCCGTCCAGGGAAGGGTTGGCCCTGCCAAGCACTTCATCCTACATTCTCGCAGCAAGCAGGCAAAAGATGTGCCATTCACTGCCCCTCACAGCCCTTTATGGGTGAGAGAACTAAGAAAATCAGCCTGAATTGAAACAAGAGACTGGCTGACTCAAAGTCCATGTCCTGTGCACAGAACTGGGGAGTTTTAAAATGTAGGTTTTATTGTCATTCAGAGCAGGGGGCAACAGATCAGGAGGTGAAGGCCGTGGAAGCGTCGTACTTACAGACCCCAAGGAGAGCGGGCACACTGCCGCACACAGGGCCGTGCAGGGAGCTCCAGGGCCGGCGGAGGCTGAGGGCGGGGGCTGATGCGTGCAGGAACCTTTCCTGGGGATTCTGGGAAGGACCAGGTGCCCCAGGGTAACTAGGCTGAGGACTGGCTGGTCCGAGTGATTCCAGTGGGCTCTGGGACAGAGCAGCTGTCCTGAGTTTCCAGTCCCTGGCCTGGGGACTAGAGCAGGGGAGAGTGACCTGGATTGTGTGAGCCCCAAGAGGCCGCAGAAGGGGGTTGGGGTGGGCTCTGGGCCACTCAGTCTGCCCAGGAAAGGCAGGCTTGCATGCGGGTCCTCCCCCACCTCTAGGAATTGGCCAGCTGGCCCCCCAAGGAAGGAAGTAGCCGGCGCTCAGCCGCCGCGGGTAGTTCCAGGCCAGACCATCCCTGCCGGGTTCACAGCAGCCCCCCAGCAGGAGGGACGGACACTGGACCCACTTCACTGGGCCGGCACCTGTATGATCCCTTCCCTATTTTTTGACTAATTGGTCCCTTCTTGGGAAAAGAGACCATCATTTTAACAGCACCATGAAGCTGATGAAGTTTCCAGCATAAAGTTTCTGGATCAGAAACGTTAGCTCTGTTCTCCCTGCTCCTCATTAAGGAGCTGGGCCCCGATTCATGCAGGTGGGGCTTCGTGTTGCCTGCTCCCAAGACTATAGCTCATGCGATGAACATTCCCGTCCTCTCCGTGGTTTTAAAGAGTGAAGCCAAGAGCTCTGGTGTCTTCTTGAGAAGTTTTAAAAGTAATTAAGGAGGAGCTCCTTTTTCACTTGGCAGCCCACTGGGATGTGACCACGTCCAAGACCCAATAAAGATCTTCAGTGAAAAGGGGTTTAATGAAGCTGAACTGGGCTCTGTGAGGCGAGTTATCCTCCACCGAACAGCCCACACTAGGGCAGGAAGACCGCCTTCCCGGCCTGCTCAGCGGTGTGGTGCCACCCTGCCTGCCAGAGGTTCGCCGAGACCTGTGTCACCTGGAGCAGGGAGACTGCCCCTCACCTCCCGACTGCACGCGGCGGCTTCACGCTGACAGTGGACGGGGCCCCTTGTTACCTGTGCCACCAGGAGGCAGAATCTGGGGTAGGAGCTGCCACTGGGTCATCTGGCTCTGGACCCTGGAAAGGTGGGTCTGGGTGGGCAACCTGTCACCCCACGTCCCCTGGATTCCAGGCTCCATCCTCTCCCATGACCAGACCTGGCCTCTCCGGCTTGTCTTCCAGGCGTCCTGAGACGTCAAACTCAGCTCATCTGCACCACCCTCACCACGTGCTGCTCCTCCATGTCTTACGTCAGGTGATGGCCAGCTGCTCAAGCCCTCTGAGCAGGGCCCCTCGAGGGAGCTCTGGGGAAAAAGGCAGACCCCAGATGCGGGTGGCCTTCCTGCCACTGCCCGCTGCCTCTCTGGCACCTCTGCAGGCCTGGCTGCACAGGCCTGCCTTGGGCTCGCCACTCGGACCCACTCTGGTCCTGGCTGCAGGGGTCTTCCTAAAACCAGAAACCTGGCCATCCTGCCCACACACGAAACCTTGGATGCACTCGAGTGCCCCCTTCTCCACCTGATATCATGCCCTCCAGTCCAAGGCCAAAAAGCCCTTTTGAACTCACCTTCCACCTTCCTCCCAGGGGGCTGAGCTCCAGTGCACGCAGCTGCCTGCCTTTGCTGGAGCAGCTCATGTTCCCAGCCTCCACCCTTCCTGCTCCTGCTGTTGTCTCCCACAAGAATGTCTTTCCCCTGCCTCTCTCCTTGATGAACTCCTATTTAAACACCATGACCTAGCTCAAATACCCACCCCCCTGCAAACTCTACTGAACTGCCTCAAAGGCAGCTGCTCCTTCTCCTATGATTCCAGAAGTCTCCACACAGTCTTGCACTCACAGATCGCACCACAGTTATCTGCTTATGCCCACGAGCTCCCTGAAGCAAGAGTCATGTTGGATTCATTCCTGTTTCCAGCACCTGGCAAGGGGCCTGGCACTGAGCAGGTGTGCAGACATTTCTTGAATATTCAGCTCTGCAGACTTCTCTTCTCATACTGCGGTTCTTCCATGAAAGAGGATTCTTACTAACAGAGCAGAGCGCACCCCCCACCTTCTCCCTTCACCCTCCCCCACCTGGCAAGGGGCTGTCAGCAAAGCACCTCACTAGGTGGGGAGCCAGAGCTTTAGGAACTCCTGCCTCCACCGCAACCAAGTCAGTCAAGACACGGAGGCCTGGCTGCAAGAGTACAGGTTTATTAGCGATAGTGACACACAGTGGAGGCACGCCCACGGGGCGCCAGTCTGGGGATCACACCATGGAAACAGTAGGAAAATCAATCCGTGAAGCAGAAAATCAAGGGACGCTACTACAAAATGTGGCAAATGGACTGAAAACTAGAATCTCCATTGCGAGTCTCCTTTAATAAAAGTTTTTACTTTATGAATTAAATACATTGAGAAACACAGTGAAAATATATTTACAGTCATTTAAAATGGGCACTGCCAACATATTTAATTAAAAAATCTTTCCTGTTTTGCCTGTTTTTTTTCAAAAAGGTTTTAAATATGACTTTAGTTTTTAAAAAATACAATAAGGAAATAATTACAATCTTAATATGAAAACATTTTACAACTTATAACCATGGTCAGTTAATGCTGAATATCTATAATTTAAAAATTGATGTTAAAATTTAAAGTTACTATTTTCTTTCTCATTAGAAAATCAAATACAAAGATTATCTTATTAAAAACACCTTTGGTCCCTAAAAATTATGAGCTAATGACCCCATTTTGAAAATACCTTCCCAGGGCAGCTAGAAATACCTGATAATACTTGTACTGTCAAGCTGAGCTTTTCAGGAAGTGTGTAACCGGAGAGATTTCACAGCAGACAGACAGAAGGAGGCACCTAGAGCCAAGGCTGCCCAGCGCAAAGCTGTCCTGCGCATGCAGGTGCGTGGGATCCAGGACAGCTCGGCGCTCCCGCGACGCTGGGCCGCGTGCGTGCGGCACGGAAGGGGTAGTTCATTTTTATTTCACAGTATCACCCAGCCCACCATGGGGATAACGAGACAGCAATAGCGATGGGAACTGAAACATGGTTAAAAATCACCCTCTTCAAAACTGTGCCATGGATTCGAAATGATTTTTCCTATGAAAAAAATACATTTTCGAAATAAAAAGAGGAAGGCAATAGCCTAACATGGTGTTGTCGGGACCGTACGCAGCCTGAGGACCCCTGCCGGCTGCGTCACTGCAGCACTGCTTCTGGCCATTGAGCTCCTGGAAGAGGCTGTGGGCAAAGGTCACAACCTGTGGGGTGGCAGACCGGACTGGGGTGCAGCCACTGCCATTTCTCTACAGGGGAGGCCATGAATGCCACCCCTGCTGTGTCCTCAGGAGGCACTGCTGCATGGTTTGGGGAGTAAACAGAGAAACTGCCCAGTAAGCGACGTCGTGGGCAAGACTGCCCTCAACGCAGCATGCTGGCCAGTTGGCCATCTCTGCTGCAAAGAAGGGGTGTGGACACCAACAAAGGAGTTGTGTCTACAACCCCCAGGCCCAGCGTCAAAGCTGCCCCCATGGAAGCCTACACACAAGCTCCAAGTGGTTTCCACAATTAAAACAAATCTGGATGTCCTTCCTGGAGTGGACACACACTTTTTGAAACAGACTTTGTAAAAGGTGGCAAATCTCCAACCTATCAGAGCAGTTTGGGGTTTTTTGAAATAGCCAGAACTAACTTGAGACAAGTGAGATGAATCAGGTGGAAGATCAGGTTGGTAACACCTAGGTGCACAGAGGAGACAAGACATGGACACGGCCTGTCCACGGTCACCAGAGTCGGTCCCAAGAGAGCTCGGGAAAGATCTGTGCGTCGGGGCCACGCCCATCCAGACAGTGAGTCCTGGCCTGAAGGACCAGTCCCCAGGCCCACCCTGGCTACCCAATGGAGGAGCTGTCCTGAAGCCCAGCCAGGGCTCCGTGACTTCTCTGACCCTCTAAGGACTCCAGGAGGAGGCAAAGTGAGCATTCCCACTTTTGCTTACGCCAGTGGTGATGCAGCGAGCCCTTCACCACCATGTTGTTTCTGTGCTAAAGGTTGGCTAGGACTTAAGAACATTATAAAAACATAAAAATGGAGGAGATTTTGAAGGTTGATAACACCTTACCAAAATACAGCCAGAAGCGGAGCCCTGAGGCTGACAGTGCGGCTACGGGTTCTCAGGCAGGGCATGCCCCACCGAGGGCGGCAGCCCCACCCCAGCCCCTTCCGGGCAGCCAGCGCACGCCTCTCACGTTTGGTCTGGCTGGCGCTATTAGATGAATACGTGACATTTTGAAAGAAATCTGACCTCTTCCAGGGAATGTGACCTGGGCCCCACAGGCGAGGGGGTGCCCATCCCTGGGGCACGTTTTGGGACGGCAAATGACATCACCACTGTCAGAATTCTGACAAGGTGTCTAATGTCTGTCTAATATGTACAGATATAAATTAAAAACTATTTATTGAACATATACAAATAAATAACTTATTTTGAAGCAACTGCTTTAAACTGACTTTCGGACCAAATCCAAAGACACTGAGGGGAATGTACATTTATCAAAGGAGCCCAATGTCGGCAGCCTGGTCTCCCTTGCGGCCCATCGGAAGTGGCTCCATGACACGCAACAGGGTTGAAGTTTGCCATCCTCTTTAAAAGGCTTATGGTCATGAAAGCATATAAAAAACCTGGGTTTTTTAGACATAAACTATTTCGCCAGGAGATCGAATCCTGGCTATGGCACCAAAGGGCTGTTTCCCTGGGCCCAGCCGTGGTGCAGGTGGCCCGGGGGTGTGTCTGAGGCCCCCTGGCGGCACCGCGATGCTCTGCGCAGGCCCACGCGCCAGACTGTGGCTCCCACCTGTGCCAGGCTAAGGTCAGGGACACAGGCTGCTGCTCATCTTTCCCTTCTTAATACCATCAAATCCCAGCAGTCGTCCTGGGCAGCACTGGCTGCCAGGCAGCATGGCCCTAGAGCTTTACTTTGAGAAGGTTTATCTGACCAGAAGGCAGCAGAAATCTATTGTTAATCAAAATTCTTTCCCTTTCCAGAAAATCAGCTTCCTGTGATGCGAAGGGGAAGCTTCCTAGACTGAGAGAACAGGTCGGTCACGACACCTTCCCAGTGGCACTGGGAAACGGGCCAAAGCTTTGGGAGGCTTTCTCCCTCCAGTTCCCGGGGGCAGAACATGCCAAATGCTGGTGAGACGGGCCCCGGACTGCTCAGCTGTGAGGGAGGGGCCCTGGTGGCAGTGCCAGGTGACAGCCATGAACCAAAATGCTCCTGGCAGATGGATTTGCAATGAATGCAAGTTTCAGGTGGGCTCCAGGTAAACAGCCCCCAAGTGTTGCTGTGAAACTTTCTCATGCACTGGAGCCTGCTTCCTGCTCTAGTAACTAAAACCCGATCCAGCCCATGCAGGGTGCGGCCCAGGCACTCAGCCTCAAACCCAGCCATGAAGGCCTGCGGGGGTCTGGCCAGCCCCAGGATGGGGTCCAGAAGCACATCCGGGAAGAAGCACAGGGTGCTGTTCCCTTCCTTCCTTCAATTTCCGTGTCTGAGAAGAACACATTCCGGACAGCGGACGGAAGGCTCACTGCAATGGTGGCGTCACCACTGTCCCCATCTCGGTGGATGAGCCCTTCCACACGCTGACTGGTTCCCATGGGGCTGCGAGCGGGGGTCCGGGGTGACTAGCTTCACTTCCTCACCAATGGCTGCAGTTCCCACAGCTGAGAATTTCTGAGGTCCCTCTGGAGACAAAGGAAAGTTAGTCTGGTTCTTAGACCCCCTGTGGAGACAAGCGCCAGCTTCGCTTTCAGCATCTCAGCTCCAGGAAACAGTACACAGGGTGCAAATGCGAAAACCCGTGCAGAGCCCCGAGGCCCGTGGAGCTGCTGAGGCACCCTGGCTTTGATCTGCAAACTGGGGGCCGGTGGGGGGGGGGGGGCGGGGAAGCTCTCCAGGGTCCTTCTCAGCTCCAGGATGTTACGGAGCTGTAACTGTGCCACTTCCAGAACCTGCTTCCTTTCAGAGGGTGCCCTCCCCAACCGTGGCCCGGCTCTCCGAGGACCACCTGCCGGCTCTGCAGGGCTGGGACACTGGGATGGGGGGGCACACATGTTAGTTAAGGATCAAAACCACTCTGCTGCCTCTCAAAAACAGTACAAATAATAAAGTATGATACAAAATCTCTGAAAAACCTTTAGAGCGAAGTGCAACACACAATAAAGAACATTTTTTAAAAGTTTAAGAAGAATGGCAGCTTTTCATGTCCTGGTGACAAAAGCATTTGTCCAGAAAAAAGTAATAAAAAGGTAAAAATGCTTCACAGCGCCATCTTCTCCTGCCCCTACCTCTAGTGACAAGGGGGACAGGCATTGGGGAGGGACACTGGGACACAAGGGGTTCATGCTGTTCGTGTCCCAGCTACAAAATATGCTGGGCCCTCCTGGCAGAGAGCGAGGTGGTCCCGATGCCCGCGCCTGGCCTCACTCCTGCCGGAGGGCCTCTGCCGAGCACTCGGTGTCCATGCTCTCGTGTCCAGTCCGAGGACTTCCCCAGGCATGCTGGCCCGTTCGCCACCAGTTTGGGGCCTGGGCAGAGCAGTTTCTGAACCAGGTACAAAGACCTAACTTCTCCATTTGCTACCGGGTTCTTTTACAATACCTTTGTCCCTTTTTGCTTTTTAACAAATAAAGTTGGAAACCAAAGCATTACATGTAAATTTCTTTAAGGGGAACCATTATACAGTAGAAAGAATACACGGGCCAGTCTGCGCATTGGCCTCAGAGCTCAGTCACAAACCCTGGTGTCCTGCAGCAGGGGCCACGCGGGTAAGCGTCCTGCGGTCAGCATCGCAGCACCTTCCTGAGCTGACAGGTCCTGCCTTCCCTCTAGGTCCCGTTCTTCAGCTCCCACTCCTAGCAACGGTGGAGAGAGAAAGTACACAGGTCAAAACCTGGGCTGCCAGGCTGAGATGAGGCATGCTGTACCCCATTAGCATCTGTGACGTCATGCACGGGAGCCCAGCTGCTGAGAGAACCAGAACGGAGGTCCCTCAAAAACCAAAATAGGGAATTACCGTATGACTTAGAAATTAGGTCACCTCCAGTGCCAGTGAGGACTCTGAAGTGCCACAAGCTCAAAGGACAAAATGTGGGTGGGAGATGCCAGCAGGGGCCTGGATCTCGGGACCGTCTTGCTCTGTTCTCAGTGGCACCGGGGGTGGAAGGGCTGGTCTGATGCCAATGACTGGCTCAGTCTATTTCCATGGCAAACTGCACACCCTGACATAGCATATAAAATTAAGAATTTCTCACCTTTTCTAGAATCAGAAGTTGAAGTTTAATTACTGGTTAAAGCATGGTATAGCAAATGTGACAGAAATGCCACCAAACCCGAGCTGCCGCCACCCCAGTGAAACCAGGCCTAAGCACTTCCAGGTCCTGCCAGGGGAGGATGAGCCTTGGGTGTCAGCCCCCCATATGCCCTCTGCCCGAGGACAGGCCAGGATGCCGGCCTTAACCACATTCCCCTCCCACAGGCCACCACCAAGCATAGGTCACACAGGCCACGAAGCAGAGGGTGACAGACAGAGGGCCCCAGGGAGCTGCTACTGCAGGAGATCCATGAGGCCCAAGCCTGGCTGTGTGCCTCCCCAGCAAGGCTGCTGAAGCCACTGTGATCATCTCTGCAGCCACCACACCACCAGCCTTGGCACCAGTGGCCCCGACTGGGGGACATGCTGGGCCTGGGGCTGGACATCAGGGCCACGGTGAGCCCCCTCCACAGCCAGGAACTCCCATGCCCGGTGACCTAGAGCCCTCTGGCCTTCCGGGAGCGCTCACTCTGTCTCACGCTCAGAGCTACTCCAAGTCAGAAAGTGGAATTATTTTAGGAATATTGCCCTGCGTAACAATTCCCATGCCCAGAAAGAGTCAGACTCCTCTAGTCCTCAGGAAAAGGCTGGGTGAGCAGATGAGACCACATGTGTGATGCACCTAAAAGTGATTACTGTTCCCAGAGTGGACAGGCCACCATCCCTGCCTTCAGCGGTGGTCCCTTGTCACTCTTCCTAGGAATCCTGGGAAACCCCTGCTCAATCCCATTCTTTTATGAGGCTGTAGGCAAGATTCCTGGCTGCTTCCTTGGGATCTCTGGACTGCAAGCAAGGAAGCTGTCCTCTCTGAGCGCAGGTGGTCTCAACGGCCAGCCATGCAGCTCAGTCAGCTGTGATCACGTTTGCCATTCACCATGGAAACGGGTCAGGAACTGGCATGCCTGGGCCTCCGGCAGGTGGGAGTGCACACAGTAAGAGGAGCTCTTTCAGGGCTGGAGTTACATAGTTGCAAACCTGATTTCCTTGATAGTAAAGAAATCAAATAAATTAAATACTTGTACTGTATTTCTCATCTGCAAATAATTAGGGGACTTCACCAGACAGCTCAATTCTAAACAGCTCTCAGGCAAAACACATTCCTCTGTAAATGGGCATCAGGTACGAACTACAAACACTTGCCAGATGCTCAGTAAATAACAGAAATGCTGCATGGTAATTCTTCCCCCAAATTTACCAACATCCTCCATCAAACACATTTGCTATGAAGGCCAGATCCCCAAGGATACTGTCACAACCATAGGGACCTTCCCGTGAAGCCCCCTGGGTGCGGCAAGTGGTTAGCACTCCCACCTTTTGGAAAATAATGTCTTTTTAGCCCACTTGGAATGGGCCAGTGCTGCCAGAGAACTAACGCCACGGGGCAGCACTGGTGGCCAGGGGCAGACTGGGGTGTGGCGACCTCCACATCTGATAGGCAGGGCAGGGCAGATAATCTGACAGATTCTTGTGATTAATTACACCAGGAATGTTTTTTTCCTACACACTTCCAGTTCCTGCCATCAGAACTGTTTGCTTTGGTAAACTGTACATGATTTTTTAATTCTGAGATTTTTTTAAGTTTAGCAACACAAGTTGGTAGTTGTCTGACCCCGCTGGAGGCGGGGGGACCCTGCCGATGGAGCAGGTTTCTGACTGCAGGCAAGTCAGGAGAAATCAGAGTCCCCTGCTCCTGAGCTCAGACCTCAGCACTGCTCCCCCGACCAGAGCGCCTCCAGGCCAGGCGCTGGTCTGCTCTGCCTTTGCGAAGGCAGCTTCCTGGCTTCCCGGCTCCCGATGGAGGGTCTGCCCCCCGGAAGGCTGGCCCCTGAAGGCAAACTCAGCTCCTTCAGCCCTCCCACCAGAGACCACGGCAGGGAGCGCCCGGGGCCCTGCGCCCTGGGGGTGGTCGCTCACCTTGGCCTTGCGGAGCACGTGGCCGCGGTGCGGGGCGCTGCAGGCCGGCTGGGTCTTCCTGAGGACGGCCGCACTGTTCACGGGCACGGGGCCCTCCGCATCACTTGTTTCGCAGCTGGACAGGGGCGAGTTCTCCAGAGTCTGGTGCCGCAACACTGGAGACTGGGTGGAAAGATGGGGCTGCGTGAGGCATGTGCCATGCCATCTGTACTTCCCAGCAGCAGAGTGGTGTATTTTAAAGAAAAAACCAGATTTTGAAAAAAGGCAAAAATAAGAAGAATAATGATAAGAACGACCTCAGAGCCAGGGCCCTTTCCTATCTGTGCGGACACGGGCTGCGCTCGGAAGGTGCTAATGAGCCACTCGGGGGCCCGCTGCCCTCGCCTCCCCCGGCCCTTCTACCACTGCGGCAGCCTTCGCACAGCGCTTTCTAATGAATGTGCCAGGAGCTGCTTCACCTCAGCCACCCCTGCAGCCCCCAGGCCGCAGTTCCCGGGGCCAGGCCCATGGCTGGGGCTCACCGGAGTGACTGAGGCTCGGTTCATACTGAGGATTTCCCACCTACACGGTGCAGCTCACGTATGCTAAAGGAAGCCACCTTCTGCGACACTTAAAAGGGGACAGAGTATACGTTCGGTTGCCAAGCCCCCATCCTGAACCTTCCACGGATTACAAGCTGCTCTTTGGGAAAAGCATCGGCAATTAGCTGCACCTCCCCCCAGGGGGTCTCTGAGGACCAAACGCTCCCTGTTACCGCTGTGTAATGTGTACCTGGAAATCCTGATTAGGTTATACGGCATGCACGTGGTTTTAGGGGAATAGTTGTGTCAATCACCATTAGAACAGGTCCTTTAGGATCCCCTGTGAGGGCTACTGACCATGGATACTGGGCAGCCAGCTCTCCCCATGTTCTGCTTTACTTGGAAATGCTTTTCAAAGGCCACACTGGCAGGGAAGGAGCGGGGGAAAGAGCAGCTGGTAGAAAGGCCAGACAATCTCTGGGGCAGCCTGGGCTGTGTTCTGAGAAAGGCAGCGGGGCGGGGCCGGGGGCGGGGAGGGCATCGCGGGGCTCAGAGCACGGAGGTCACCTCAGTGAGAGCAGCTCGGGGAGGAAGCACAATGAGTTCTGAAGGGAGGGGGACCTGGGCACTGTGGGCACAAACAACTGTTCCCAGAGTTTAACTTGGAGGGAAGGTGTGAAATATAGCACAGTAACTGGAGGGGAACATGGGCCTATGCAGAATCTTATTTTTTTAAGACAGAATAAGCTAGAAAACGCTGACATGCTTTGAAAGAAGCCAGTAGCGAGGAGCGGTGAAGATCTGGAAGAGAGGCTGGCACAGGACGTGAGTGGCCAGGAGAGCTGGGACCAGGGCACCCCCCCCCCCCCGCCCCCACTCCAGCGGGCTGGGACGTGGTGCTGGCAAGCCTAGGTCGGCCCCCTGGCGGGGGGACGAGGGTCCTAAGTGGTGCACAGGCTCTCCTGCCTTCAGCCCACAGCTGATGAGGGCCCAGGGGCGCTGAGGAAGACCCCTGGCCCAGCGCTGGCACACGCAGCCTACTGCCCACTCCTGTCAGACTGGGTACGCCCTGGGTCCCGTTTACGCCAGACACGAGAAGCTGTGTCGCCCCAGCCTTTGGTTCGAATTCCCACGGCACCCACCCTCCCTGGTGTACTGCTCCCCACAGCACCCACCACATCCAACGTCAGCAGCTCTTACAGGGCTGTCTTCCCTCTAGAGCATTAGCTGGGCGAAGGTGCGGGCACACAGGAGGAGCACAGCCCATGTATGTGATTGTTGCAGGAATGAGAGAACGAGCTACAACACATGGACGAGTGGACACGCTTTCTTTGGTGAGGCACTGAGCCCAGGGCTCTCACACACTTGGTCCTTTCCAGGAGGTAATATCATCACCCCCACTTTACACACAGCAAATCGAGGCCTAGGGAACTCTGGCCTGTTTAATCCCAGAGCCTCTTTCCTGAACACGCCGCTGGGCTGTGGCCAAAAGAACCGGCACACAGTTGGTGTTTTGGTGACAGGAGCGCCTACACTGCTGCCAGAATGAGGTCTGCCAAGTAGGAGGGGTGGTCCCTGGAGAGGGACAGGAGACTGGAGTTTGTAGGAGGAGGTTGAGTCTGTGTCCGGGGAAAGCGGGAGTACGAGGTGGGCAGGCCAGCAGCAGGGGCGCTGGGGTAGGGTGGGCAGTGGCGGGAGTTCAGAGGTGCCTCCCCTGGACATCCACACCTTCGCCGCACATTCCCAGTGCCAGGGGAGGGGACCAGGGGGTTCAGCAGGCTCGGCGTTTTGCCCAATGGTTTGGAAAGAAGGACCCCAAAAGAGCATTACAGGTGCTGGTGAGGTGGAGGGAGGGAGTGCTGTGGGCTTCCCCGGGAAGGAAGGGCACACAGTAAGGTCTGTGCCGTAGAGGCCATGTGCCCTCAGCAAGTTCGCCTCATTCTGTGGGCCTCAAGTTCTACATCTGTCAAATGGAAACAGTAATGTCGGACTCACACTGAGGACCCCACAGAACAGGCCTGAGAACAGGACAGCAGGGCTTTCTCAGTGGCTCTGAGGGAAATGAGGGTGAGCAGTAAGCCATTTGGGGTTCACCTCAGAAAGTGATTTCCGCTCACTGGTTTCTCCAGTACTGGCAGCATTCTCGGAACATGCAGGCATTTATACAAACCTGCTACATGGATTTACAGTTCCTGTCTAATAAGCTGGCATCAGATCAGGGCATAGTTCAAAGAGAGAAAAACAATTATACCGATTAAAATCAGATGCACAGGGGAAGAAAACACACTGCGTTTCCACCACCTTTAAAAAACTTCAGTGAGGGAGACAGGAAAGTTCAAGGGCAGCGACCTTCAAGCACAGTAAGGTAAGTGTTGGAAGCCAGCATGTGAGCTGTGTGTTTGTGCTGATGCTGGGGCCACGAGCAGCTAACAGCCCATTTTCTCTGGCTGCCCCTTTCGGAGGGGCTCTGGCAGCATTACCTGCGGACTGGCCGTCCCCGGCCTGGGCTCGATGGCCAGCCCCAGGGTGACCCCGCCGGCCAGGGCCTTCCTCAGGCTCTCCTGGACCTCCGTCAGCTCCAGCTCCAGGTTGACACGTTGCGTCTCCCTCTGCTTACACTCCTCCTCCAGCTTCTTCAGCTTCTCTTCCAGAATCCCTTGGGTCTTCCTGCCTGAAATGCCCGAGACGCGCTGCTGCTCCAACCGCAGGCAGCAACGCAGAGCGACAGAGCACAGACACTGGGCGCCCCCACAAGAAGCTCCATTAAGTTTTGGGGGCTGAGCTTCCCTGACTTGGGAACTGTCCACAAAACCCAAATTCAGCTGTTCTCTGAAGGAACAAAGCTCTTTTCTAGTCACTTTCCTTTGCTGCAGCTGGAAGAATATGACCCGGAAGCCAGGCCCTTGCCAGGAGTCCTGGGTCCAGGCCTCAATGCACTCACCTAAAACTGAGACAGGGACTGTGGGTGTAGTCAGAGTGGGGTGAGGGCCTCCGGAAAAGCAGGGCAGGATATTTACGGTCAGAACAGTGTAACTACAGGCAAGGAAACCCTCTACCAAAACTCTGTGTTAAACACTAAGCTCTAGAGTATTCTTTGGTGAGATCAGTTAATGTTCCCCAGATAAAAGAAAGCATCTCAGCATAGCCCATGTTTTATTATGTTAACCATTTATAATCATGTGTAAGGTTCACTTTAGCATGCTAAAAGGGACTTAATGTCTTATCAAGGACAAACATCCTAAGACCACTTTTAACAAGTCCACACCGCTAAGCCCTTTATCAGTTCCCAAAAATCCTCAACTGCCTATAAACCCCCTAGACAACACACCACCCGGGGTTCTCTTGTCCCCTCCTGGCACGAGCCAGGAGCTCTGTCTTCTCACTGTATCTCTCAATAAAAGCGTCTCCCTGGCTCTCCTACCTTGGGTGTTTGCTAAGTTCATTCTTCAACTCCGCAAACAAGAACCCTGGCATCAAAACGGGGAACTTTTAGCACTGACTTGAAAAGTCTGAATGTTTTTTAAATTCTCCTACCAGATATTCTATGACCATCCTATTTGCCCTATAGCCAAGCTATCATACAGCGGCCTCTCCACAGACCATGGCTTACGTTTCTTTAGGGGACATTTGCTTCATTTATTTTATTTGAAACGTGTCACAGTGACATGGGGAAGCAGGTAACATAGTCACTGGACAAACCAAAAAAACGATTCCGAGGGCTCGACAGACGGGTGACCGCAACCCTGATCTAGTGCCAGCACACGAGACTGTTTCAGGGCCTAGGTCTGTCTTCCTTCTGCATCTTCACAATCCAGTGAACTTGAAACCACAGAAGGAAGAGCCTCTGTCTGTCTTGCTGACCTAAAAGCTCTTCTCCGATCCCGACTCAATGTTTGATTCCTCCCAGGCAGCCTTAGGCCACACGCCCCATTCTGCTCCTCCTGCAGGGCTCTGACCCACACAGCCTACCCCTAGTCTCCACTGTTTCCAAAAGCACTTCCCTTCCTAGAAGTCCTGTAGGCACAAAGTCAGGGAAAGGCCCGACTGCCGGCTACCTGTTGCATGCACAGATCTGCCACCTCCTCCCGCTGAGTGAGCTGTTGGAGGGCAGGGCTTCCTCTCCGGCCCTCCAGGCCCTCTGCATGGGCATTCCTCCCATCTCCCCTCAGAGGCCACCATGGTCCAACTCTGAAGAGGCAGTCCTGAGCTAAGGTGACACACGTTTAAGCGGTCCCGTGCCCAGGACCCGGAACCACATACCTAGGCCTGCCAGCACGAGTGACCACACCTGCAGCAGAGACCGTCCCGCGCTGACTCAGCTCGCCTGACCGCTGCCTGCACTCGGACTTCCTCCTCGGGGGCTGTCCCCACCGACCAGGCCTCTTTCCCGGAGCCTTCCTAGCACTCAGAAAACATCTCCCCCCCCAGTGCCATCCTGGGGAATGGCGGGTTCCTTCTCCCTGGCAGACACCTCTTTCCTGGGCTTTGGAAGGCTGCTTGCTCCTCTGGGCCATCCTCCCGCTCCATTATGCACACTGACCTGGAACTCTCAAGCCCTAGGCTACAGGGCTTGTCCTCAGACGTCTTTGCTATTACACCTGAGGACAGGGCAGCTTCCCAGGCCTCCCCGCCCCAATGAGCAGGCTGAGGGTCAGCTCTGGCCTCCTCCTGCCTGTGTTCCACCACCCTGGCACCTGACCTTGGCTAAAAGCAATGCTTCCAAACTGCGCAGTGTGACGCAGTCCCAGATGGGAGCCCTGGGAGTGACAGGCCTGTTGGCAGAGAGGCGCCCGCAGCCGGCCACGCCCCTTACCCGCGTTCACTTCAATGGCAGCTTTCAGGCCTCTCCTCTCCTTCCGGAGCTGCGCCAGCCGGCTCCGCAGGGCCTCCCTCCTCTTCAGCAGCTCCCCCTCTTTGGTCTGCAGCCGCTTGGCATCAGCTTCCACCCGGTTCTTGCCGTATTTGTACTGGTCAGCATCTTGGAAAAGAAAAAAGCAGCAATAGGAAATTGGGGGCTGTCCCCTCTAATAGGAAATTAGGCTTAACCAAGCAGATAACAGGGTGACTCAAGCCTGTTTAATCAGCCAGATCCATCTTCCATAAGGTCACGAATGGACATTCCATAATCTGAAAAGAGGGGTCCATCCACGTCAAAACAATCTCATGAATTTGTGGGTTCTCTGCTGTGTATTTCAAAATACTTCCCATAACACTGTCACATCTGAGCTTTACAACCATGTGTCCGACGTTTTGCTGGCCCACTGGGACTGAGCACCCTGTAGGCAGGGGGCAGTAAATGAGCAAGTGGGAGGTGAGGATTCAGCAGAGTGGCCTCTGCACCCAGAGGTCTGGGCGTGCATCTCAGCTGCCCCTCAGCGGCATGACCGTGAACAAGGTGCTGCAACCCTGCTTCCTCATCTGCGATGCCGGGGTGATAGGGCAGCGGATTGCTTAGGATCAAATTAGTATCTAAAATCACACAGAAACACCACCAAAGACAGCTGCATACTGCTCATTAAATAAAATGAATGAATGCAGAGGAAACTCTGCATTTTAGAGAATGTTTTAGGGGAAATCAAGAGATCTGGCCAATCCCACACTACTAGTTAATATCACATTTGGATCCTGACCCGTGCTGCTCTCCTCCGATAACGCTGGCCTTTTGGTGATAATAATTTAGAAAAAACCTTTTTGGACAAATACATCAACAAGATGAAGAAGCCAGCGAGCCTGGTCAGGTCACCAGTCCTGAGGCTCCCACTCCGGGCGGCTTCTCAGTCAGTCACACCCACAGGCCCCCACACTTCATGTGCCCCCCACTCCCTCATGCTCCACCACACGGTGAGCATCTGTTTGCATGTCTGACCCCATGACGAGACTGGTAACGACTTCTGGGGGAAGCCAAACCAGGTGGTGTGATGGTTAATAATGAAGGCAGTGGGCCAGAGGGGTGGCTCTGATTGTGGGCAAGCGATTACTCTCCCCCAGCCTTGGCCAACCCCCTGTAGGGCAGAAGGGGGAAGGCCTGCCAGTGGGCAGCTCAGTAATGACCTAACATGGTGGCGGACACCCACTGGTAGCCCTGATCTCTGTCCATGAGGACTGCACCCCCAGAGCCTTGAGCACTCCGACACCGTGGGGAGCCATTCCCAGATGCCGAAATCACCAATTCCTGCAACACAGGCTCGGCATTGCAGGAAATACTCCGTTTATGAAGACAGGTGCAAAGTTAACACCCCCCAGCCAACTGCCCTCTGTAAAAATAAAACAAGCAAACAAAAACACATGTGGAGTGGTACTTAAAGGACGGCCTTTAGTGCCCACATCATAACTGAAATCAAAGCACCGTTACTAGTGGCAGGGTCACCACACGTTCTGCACAAAGAGCAAAAAAGCCCGAACTAGTCACTTACTTCTGATCTAAGATGTATTCCCTACAAACCTACATGCAATGACCTATACATTTCCACATCTTTTGGTCCCCACACAGTGCCATCTGGTCTGTAAGGCAACTGGCTGAATTCAGCAAAAACACAGAACGTAATTATTTTTCTCTTTGTCACCATTAGATGTCACCAAAGTTAATAAAAATTCCCTACAGATGGGCTCATAAAGTAAAGGAATAAATCATCTAGGAAAGACACTAAGCAAAGGCACAGTGAGAGCAGCGCTAGGCAGAGAGAGACTCCCCGTGGCTCGGGTCTCACATGACAAAGCTGCTCCCTTCTGCCTCCTGGCCCACCCCGAATGAACTAAAATTTTAAGAGAGTATAAATACACCCAACTGTCTTAGGGAAATAAGACTGCCAGAAAGATAAGGCAGCACATTAAACAAATTTTGAGGAGGATTTGGTCCAATGGGCTCCAGACCTCTCTGTTGGGATGTCTGTCTGTCTGTCTGTCTCTCTGTCAGAGGAGGAGGAGGAGGAGGAGGGATACGTAAGCTCGTGTAAAGAACACACAGGCTTCCTTGGGCAGAAGCAGCGAGTACCGCTGAGCGATCCCGGACTGTCCGTGTGTGCAGCCACAGACACTGCCTGCTTCCTAGCCCTCGCGTACTCTCTTAAGCAGATCACAGCGCAACCAGGGAGGTCGGAGGCCACAGAGGGCATGCCCCTGGTACACAGCCAGCCTTGTCCTCATTGCCATGGAGACCGTCTACCAGTCACACAGAACCAGAGTCAAAGAGTGAAGACATGACCCCCAAGTGACCTCAAACTCACTACTTGAGTGTAATTCACAAGTGCCTCCCTTGGAAAGCTTCCCAGCCAGGCCCAGACCCAGGCCCACTGAGCTGCTGCCCAGCCCTGTGAAGGCTACACCGCAGCCACACCCTCGCAGCACCAGGCTGCTGCTCTGCCAGACGGAAGCCACACCACCTATAGACGCGGCCACTGCTCTGTCGTCTTTGCAGCCAGGCAGCAAGCAGAGCACCTGGCATGGGTAAATGCTGCCTGGAGGCTGGTGGACAGGCGTCTGACACAACCAAGCTGAGGCAGACACTCGGACAGCTTCAGGGAGTCTGGGGTCTCTCCTGGAGACCAGGGAGGGCACTGAGCACTCAGTTGCTGCATCGTCCATGGGGTCTCGCTGCTTCTCTGCTCAGTCTCTCCCCACCAATGTGGGGCCTGGAAACCTAGCCCTGACTCTGGTTCTGTTACCTGCCAGCTGTGATTTCTTGGGGAAGCCGCTTATCTCCCAGAGATTATGCCTACATTTGTATGCTGAGGACAATGAAAATGCCTCCCATGGAGTGGCTACAAGGATCAAAGGGTGAATATAAATGACAGCTTGTGTGGACTAGCAGGTGTGCAGGACTAAGGGTGCCTGTGAAGTCCCTAGATTTCCCTAGTGCCTTGAGGTCCGTGTGCTACCTCGCTTATTTCACCCACAGGACCCACAGCCGCCACTTGTCTCCGCCTCTAACATGGAAGCTGACTTCAGAGCATTTACAGGACTTGACCCGAGTCATGAAGTCCCCAGCCGATCAGAGACAGAGACTGCCATCTCCCAACCCGGAGGGCACGGCCAAGTGCAGGTCGCTGCTGCCAGCACAGCAGCTGCCTCCTACTTAAACGCACCTACCCAATCCTACGGTGAGCACACCTGCTTTGTGTTTCCTTTTATGCACAAGAGTCAAAAAAGTGGGGTTAAGAAATGTCACATTCTTCCATCCAGCAAATGAGGATGGCTGTGATGCAGAGTGCCATCTCTTCAGCTGACCCCAAACCTGGCCTCTCCCTGAGTGGGCGGGGACGAGGTCGTTCAGCCCCAACTCTGCAAAGTGCTGGAAAGCTGGAGCGCAGGAAACCAAAGGAGAAGCTTACTTGATGGCGTGCGCTTCACTCCAGGCGCCGACTCAGCTTTGTTTTGCTGACCGCTCAGCATCTTCCCTTTTCCTGTGACCCCGTTGGAGGCTACTGGGGGCTTTTTACTCTTCAACTGTGGAAATAAACATATAAGGAAATTAAAATCAAACGATTTTTAAAAACTTGGGTTTTTCTGCAGTAAACTGTCTCAGTCTCTGACACTTTAAATAGAACACACCTGGCATAGGCAGAAGAAAAAGAGGGTAGTAGAAAACTAATTTGGTTTCCAAACACTGAATTGCTGTGATCTCCCCAGACTAGCTAGGAGGCTCTCGCACTGAGGTCCAGGGTAAATGGGGAGCCTTGGGATGTCTGCAGTCGGAATTCCACACAAGGTATCTGTTTCTACTGGGACGTCATAAACGCAAGTTGGGAAACTGGCACAGACAGTTGAGTACCAAGAGCATTGGTTACGATTATTCAAAGTCAGTGTTTCTGAAAATCAACAGCTTTTATTCTGGTAGAAGGCTGTTTTGGTGGGCCAGCATGACTGTGCAGTTAGAGGCCTGCTTCAGGGGCTCTTACATGACCTGACTGGCATCCTAATGGGCTAAGGAACTACCTTGGATTCATGGGCAGGGTCTGAGGAAGGAGCAAGGGAGGCGTAATAGAGAATATATTATAATATATAAACATGATAAATATAAATTGTAATACAGGATACAATATAGAGAGAGTATCAACTAAATTTTAACTAACCAGGTTTTAAAAATACTTCAAGAGTGCCCCTACTTCTTTGATTGCTGCAGCCAACAAATGTTGCATTTTAAGGGACATATGTGCACCTTAATTGTATAATAAATTCAGCTTGATGGCAGAGCTTGACTCTATGCAGCTGAGCCCCTGCTTTGCCACGACACTACCTCTCTTACCGCTGTGAGCCTGGGTCCGAGGAGACACACAGATCTGGCTTCATCATTAGGAGGCGCTGCGCAGGTCATTAAAACTTTCTGAGCCTCAGTTTGCTCATTTAAAAATATTAGGATACTGATGCCTCCCCACAGGGTTCCCATCATGCCCTGCACAGCACATGGCACAGGGAAGGTGAGAGATGCTGCCATTAAATAGCAGGTTCCCCATCAAAATGGCCACATGAGCACAGCACACTAAAGGTGCTGTAATTCAACTGGCAAGTGTGCTTCCTACTTCAAACAAAATAAAAATGAGCAAAAAATGAGCACACAGAAACCACATATCAAATCGTTCCAGACTAATCAGGGGGCATTCTAAATGTACACAATGGCATATCTTGTCCCATGTCTTTTACCAAGGTAACTCTAATACCAATACAAAGATAAATATAGTCAGACACACTTTCTCTTAGGGAGTGAAACACATGATCTGCCAGACTGACATAAATACCATCAAAATCTGGAGGCCATGGCTCCCATGTCTGACCACACAGTGGCCTGTGTCCCTCACACTCACTCAATCAGAATCTCCAGGGATGGGAGTTGAGCAAGTGTTGTTAAAAATCAGAAACAAAAGGCTCTGCTGTGATTGATGAAAGCAGTCAGTTGAGAAGAGCTGTTACAAGCTGCTACTATCGAAATTCTGGGATCTTCCAGGCATTCATCATTTTCTTAAGATTACCCAAGAAATGGAGGGAAAAGAAAATAATTTCAAATGTACTCATCTGCTTTACGTTTGTAGAGTGTTCTTATATAAGGCGCTTAGATCTTTATGTGACATATACAAAATTCTTAGGTTGACAATGCATGAAAACACAGAATTGGTATCCAAACTGAACTGTCACTGTGTGTCACAGATACGAGGTGCAGGACAGACAGCAGTCCAGCGCCAACGTCACTCACCACCCGGTGGTGACCCCAGACCCTCATATTCCTCTGGTCAGTTTTGGGGGTGCGCTTTCATGCGCACTGTGGTCAAATACTGTGGGCCTCTGGTTTATATGTACTGGGGACACAGTAAAGAGACCTGCAACTCAAGAATCTTCTGAAGTGTCTAACTGTCCCTGTCCTTTTTAAAATATTTGCCTTTAGTTGACTTAGTTCATAAAATTCACTGGGGAATCTTCCAAAAACAGAAAGAGAGCCAGCTGTAGGCAAAGAGGTACCGTGCTTCAGCTGTGAACTAGTTGGGAATATTTAACCAGTACCTGGTAGCCAATGTTGATTGTACTTGCAAATTATGTTGTGGTTGAGGAAAAAATTACACTTTGCTCTTAATAAGTCTCATTTACTACAAGTTGGCGGAATTAGCATCATTGCAAAACCTGGTGGAGAAGCGTGACTTAAAGATGATTCTAGAATATGGCAATGAGATGCTGTACCTGGGAGTTGAGCCCGAGAGATGCCCTCCCCACAGAAGAGGTGTTAGTGACAGACAGAGCAGAGGGCAGGCTGCAGGAGGCAGGGCATTTGTAGTGGTTACAAGACAGTTTGTCAGGAGAGGGCCTAGAAGCCTTTCTGTCAGCAGGTGGGTAGCGGGCAAAGATTTCCGGAGACGGCAGGTTATCATACAGGGCCGCGTTATCATAGAGGGCCTCTTCTCCCAGGCCTCTGCCGCAGGAGGCAGGAAGGCCGTCGTCGGGTTCCCACTGCAACACACACAGCTTTGTCGTTAGCGCACAGCCGCAGAAAGCACAGCAGACTTCAGCATATTGTGACATCACCAGCACCCCCAAGGCAGGCATACACCCCACATTGTTATCAGTAACACACACACCCAAGTAGGTGGACTGATTCAAAATAACTTTCCCACTTCTGGGGACTTAAGGAATGGTTTCTTTTTCCTTAAATTGTCCCCATGGTCATTGGTTTATGAACTCTCAGTTTTGTTCTGTTTTTAAAATAGAAAAGAAAATACTCATTTGACATTTCTTTCTTTAAAGGACCAGATTTTGGAAGTCCTCCGAATCCAGAAAGCAGAAGCTATCTGATATAAGGACAGAAAACCAGGCTGGAAGTCCCGAAATGCAGAGCTCTGGCTCAGCTGAGAACGCACATTAAGATCCCAGCAGAGCACTTTACTTTACAGGACTAATCACGTTCTAGGCACTGCCGGGAGAGTTTATAAACATCATTCTCATGGAGCTCTCCTGATGTGAGGAAACTGAGGCAGAGAGAGGTCACAGGGCTGCAAGAGGCACGGATGGACTGGGCCGCCTCACGCTGCACATCGCACTGCCTCGGAGCCTCAGGCTCCCCAGGGTGGAGACCACCTCTGGGCTCTCCCACGCCTGTCACGCACACATCAGGGGTGCGGGATTTCCGGGCGATGGCCGGCTGGCACCACACTCTGTTATGCCTGAAGAGAGTGCCACAGCCAAAACAAAAAGAAAGACATCAAATCATAGAAAATGGGATGTTTCAAAATATAATTGACATAATGGCATTATTTTTAAGGAAAATCTTTCTACAAAGGACTAAAATTAGCTATAAAACCACTTTAGAACATGGAGATTAAAGTATAAATGAAAACCAAAACCTAACAACCACAGCCAGGTCCCTTTAAGTTTTAAAGGCCTTTATAAATTGCCTTGCATTTACTAAAAAAAGAAAAATATTATCACATATTATGCTCATTTTATCCTATTTTTATATAGCCCTTGCAGAGTTTATTGGTGCCAGACTGTAATTACAGCCTTTTGTTATGAAAATAGAAAAGGTTTAAAATGTCACAGGAGGACTGTTTTTATCCCTTTGTAATCACTTCAGTGTGTCTATTTTTGTGATGCTGGGGACTCATCTACAATCTAAAAATAATGGTACATGCAGACAAACTTGGATGTGAGAGTTTCATAATGACAGCCTAGATATTTGTCCAGGGTTATTAAAATGATCTAGACTACACTATCATTTTCCTATAATACCAGAGGATTAAGTCACATGGAAGACTTAGAAAACAAACTCCATAGAAGTTTCCAGATTAAAAGTGTATGTCTGAGACCTTTCTGAGATTCACTTTCATCTTGCTTTAGGCATGGGGTGGGGGGCGGGGGGAACACCGAACAGGTAAGAATTACTGATAAAATGTCAGGTAGTAGGTCAAAAGTATGAACTTTATAAAACAGAGAAATAAAGCATTCTAAAAAAGATTACCTGGTAATGCAGCCCAGCACGTGGAAAAATAGTTTAAAGAAAGGCCTGAGCTTCAAGGAAGCCCTTAATAAGCAAAAGAGCCGCAGACACCATGCAGGATGTTAAGTCTTAAATGTGCCTGTCCCTGCCCAGCGATATACACACAGAACAATTCCTGAATGCAAAACTCCTCCAGAATCGCTATTTTGGTTTTTAATGCAGATTAAGCTGTAGTAAATGATCCAAAGAAAGCTCATTCCTGGATTTAGCATAATAAAAATCTGAGAATGGGATGGGTGGAGCTGGATTACTATTAGTGCAGGTCTGGGGCTTCTCTGACCACTCAGCTCCCCCTATACTTCCACGCCCAAGTATGTGTGCAGAAATCCCTTTGGGGAAAGCACGTGGAAAAGCCTGTGGGTGGGAAGGTCTAGAGACAGGTTTGTGTGCTGCCTTTCAAAAGCTGGTGGCTGAGATCAGAGGCTCAGAGATGCAGCGGGCCTGAGGCAGGATGGGACTGCTCTGTCAGGAGCTGGTGGCCACATGGCAAACGGAGGCCAGCAGAGCCAGGGCTGCCCTGGAAGTGCCGCAGTGCCTGGACTGAAGCTGCTCTTACAGGGGTTACCAAGGGCTCTCCCTAAATAGCAGGCCTGCATGAGCCCCCGCAAGGGTGAGGGCTACAGCTACGGTGGGCACCAGGGGCCCCTCAAGCTCTTGGAGGCCCCGGCAACAGGGCAAGTGAGATGACTGGGCCTCATGTTCTCTTACTGTTGGCAGACTCACCTCTCGCCCCATCCCTGACCACCCCAGACTTGACAGGACTCCGAAGGGCTCTGCAGCCAGGAGGGAGTTCAGCGTCTTGCTCACTCGTATCAGCCTGTCCTGTCCTGACTACATGCTACTCTGCACTGCCAGGGCCCCACCCATGTTCCCTCCCACTAGGCTGGGAGGCCCTTCAAGGGAAAAGGCAGTACCTTATCCATTTGTTTCTAGTCCCTAGCACAGAACCTAGAGCCATCCAGAAAAGGACGAAGGAGGAAGGGAGGGAACAAGGAAGGGAGGAAGGAGTGAGAGAGGATGGCGAAAGGTGGAGGGACCATGTGATTGGAGAAGTCCCTTTTACAATCAAGTGGGGAGCCCAGGGACAGGCTGCCCCCGCAGGAACCCCAGGGTGGCCCGATGGGGTGGCAGGGGGTGTCTGATAGGAGGAATGCCCATGGCAGGACATCCAAGACATCCAAGACCCTGGGGACACCTGACAGCACAGGCCTTGATTAACTGGCTGGCCACGTCTGGCCCAGACCACAAGACCCTTACTTTCCGTTTGCCTGTATCTCTGGGCTTCAGGAGCCCTTGACCCCTTCGCTTCCCTTGGAGACACTGGTCTTCTGGCTCCTGCCTTGGTCAGGTACGGACTTTGCAATAATGGACGGCAGGGGCTGATCAATGGCATCCATCAGAACACTGAGAAGAATGGGTAAGCGACACAGCTGGAAAAAGAAGATTTAAAACGCCTTCCAAGGTTGAGAAAATGATGATGAAAATATTCTATGCCTGCCTGTGAAATGTGACACAGATGCCAACTTTAAATCCCCAAATACTGGGGACCAATGGTGGAATGGTTTCGTGAGGCCCAGAAGGCGGGCCCAGCGCGCGGCCGGAGAGGGCGCTCAGCAAGCGGCTGGGAGGCGTGACGGAGACCAGGGCTCACTGATGAGTCCTGCTATCACACACGGCACAGAACACTGGGAATGGATCAGGATCCCCTCCAGCCAGACAGACCAGGAGGCTAGTTCAGCTGTTGCTGGACATCTCCAGTACTTATATGTGGACATAAAAACAGCACACCAGGGTCAGTCCCGTTACCGATGCCCAGCCCGAGGGAAGACATCTGGAGTCTGCGGCGTGGTCATTCCTGGGCAGCAACACTTCCATCGCACTGGGAAATGGCCATTCCTTGGTAACTCACACTGCGCTCTATTTCGATTAGCTACCCTCTAACATGTTACCCTTTTGTCTATTGTAGGAGGAGCCAAAACGTTCAATTGATGGCATTGACATTGAATGGCAGGCTGCCTACGAGTGTTCAAATGCAGAAGATGAACAGCTCACCCAAACAAGGAGGGGAGAGGTGCACAGGCCTTTCATCCTGCCTCAGAGCCCCAGGAAAAGCATTCCCCACTTGGATGGAGCCAGGGGCGCTCACCCTCAGAACCTCGGAGCCCTGGCCTTCCACTCACCGAGCCGTTGATGCACGGCACGTCGTCGTAGTGCAGCGCTGTGCCGCTGGGGTGCGCGTAGCCATTGGAGGTGACCCCCAGGTATGGGTTAGCAGATATGCCACGCCTGTTCATGAAACTGGAAGAGAGGGAGGGCGTCAGATTCCTCCAGTCCATACACAAGTCTTACCTGAGCTCCAGCGTGATGCTCAGGCCCCGTCAGAGGCCACAGGGGAGAGCAGCATGTGTGCCCGCACAGCGGGGCTCTAAGGACAGCGACAGGCTGCACACTATACAACTAGGGTCCCGCCCACCCTGCTCGGCTGTGGCGAGGGCTGGGGCAGCGCTGCTGGGCACACCCAGCAATGCCGGGCACACAGCCAGGACTGGACACCCAATGCTGTCCTGGTCGTCAGCAGCCTTTGGCAAGGGTCCTGCCCAGGCCTGCTTATTGGAGCACGGCCTCACCTTCTCCCTGCTGTCTGTGGCTGCTTTCCAATTTCCATGTGACTCTTTCATGAACCTGCTAACTCTCAACAGCAGAGCCACGCAGCCTGCAGAACTGAAGTATTTACCAGCTGGCCTTTTTTGGGAAAAGCACATGAACCTTAAGCTCTTGAGGACATTATTCAACATACGTTTCTCAGTCTTCAGTGTCCGTCCCTCATCATTACCACCTCAGTGCAACTCACCTCCCCTCCGCATCCACCCCCCACTCGTCCCACAATCCCCGAAGGCCTCTGACAGCAGCCAGAGAGACCCTTCAGGAAGCCAGTGGATTCTGAAGTGGCTCCAAAACAACCCCAAGTGCACAAGGCCTGAGAGGCTCTGTCTGTGACCCCCACCCCTGCCCAGCCAGCCTCCCCAGGGTCTCACCGGTCCACTGGCCCTCTGTCCACAGACCTCTGGCCCCTCTCCACGTCTGGGAAGACTACTAAATCAAGGCCTCCCCAGCCCCAGCGCCCCCTCTCCTTCGCCACCTCTCTGTTTCCTCATCACCACTTGGCCAGGCCCCATGGTCTGCATCTGACCAGCAGCTTTGGGGGAACATGGGCTCCGTGTCATCTGTACCCCTGCAGCTCACAGGCCTCCCATGGTGGCTGGTGCACAAATGGTGCTTGACAAGTGCAGAGTGAGTGGTGCAGGAATGGTTCTCTCACCAGGTTATGCTGGTTCTAAGTAAAATGTGCAAATTCCTGGGGGAAAAGTGGCCTAGATCACACTCTCCCCCAGTGGGAAAACAAAAACATTCTGTAAAGAAAAAAAAGGATTTGTTTTTCAAATTTTGTTTCTTTTCAGGATCTTGCATGTCTACGATAACTGGATGAATGAAAAGGAGAGTCAATGAAAATAAGCGAGGGCAGCACGGAAGGAGGTGGGAGCCGCCTGCCTGACAAGAGGCCTGGCAACAAGCCTGCCCTGATCTCTGGCGGGGCGAGAGGCAGCAGGTCAGGAGTGGTCTCGCAGGAAGCGGCGCGCTGGGCAGCACAGCGGTTAGGAGCGCGCATGCTGCCCTCTGTTGGGGGAAGGCAGCACCGCACGTCCAGGTGGCCCCTACACGCGTACTCCCTAGTTCATAAAACTCCTCCTCGACTTTTCCTAATAAAAAATACTTATAATTACTCTACACTTGAAATACATAAAAGCAAATGTGGGAAAGGAAATGTAGAGGAAGGGAAAAAATATAAGACAGAAAAATTTAAACATTCAAGAGTTCTGCAATGAAAATGAGATTTTTAATTTGTTTTTAAATATACAAGGTTTTCTAATTTAAATGTCTCAATTGAGGGTATTGTGGAGTGAGGCACTATATACAAGTTTTGTCAGTGAGAGGCAGCAAACGGAACGGATGAAACCGCGGCTGCATGGACCTCTCTCCCAGTGCCGGCTGGTGGCCCTGTGGCGTCTGGGGAGACCTATCCGCTGCGTGTCTCTCTCCTCCTGGTAGACGGGACCCCACAGCGGGGCTGGAGCGTGCTTGGTCTGTGCGTTTGGCTTCTGAGGCCGTGCCTAGCACTTACGCTGGGGCGCAGAGACCAGAAAGGGGCGGGACCAGGAGGGGGCAGGACAGAAGCTTACTGCACGGAACAGACTCCAGCAGGATGCTGATGACCCGTGGGACAGGAGGAGGTGAGGTCACAGACATAGGAGGTCCTCGCTGAAGAGACCCTGGCTGCCATCCACCCTACCCTCCCTCTGCAGAGTGGGGCCTGGCCCCCGAAACAAGCCTCTGGGCACTAACAGGTGGCGGAACTATGTTTAAGCGCCAGACCCTGATCTGCTTTGGCGCTCTTTCTATGATAGGGTTTTTAACCAAGGATAAAAAAGTGGAAATGAGTTAAAAGACCACATGACACATGTTAAACCAAGAACATAAGACACTCATGGGAGAGATACATATGGTGGTAAAATGTACACAAAATAAAATTTACCATGGTAACCATTCTAAGTGTACAGGTTTGAGGCAGTAAGTACATTCACACTGCTGCCCAACCACCCCCACCATCCATCTCCATCCTCTTCATCGATCCAGACTGAAGCTCCATCCCCACTGAGCACTGACTCCCATTGCCCTCTCGCGCCCCTGCCACCCACCATCCTACTTTCTCTCTCCCCATGTGCCTACTCTAGGGACCTCAGATTAGTGGTATCATACAGTATTTGTCCTGTGTCTGGCTTATTTCACTGAGCATAATGTCCTCCTGGTTCATCGGTGCTTTAAGGAAATACATTTTCAAATAATCCCCCAGGAATTCGGATGAGAGAATGACTCAGGATACCAGCTGCCCAACAGTTTGCCCGTTGCTTTTTGTCCACACTGACGCACTGCTCTTTACCACCAGCAACATTACTACAGCATTCTCATGGATCTCTGACTGAGCACGGCTTGCAAAGAGTTTCAGGAGAAAAATTCAGGCCATTTCCCTTGTATCAAAAATCTGTATCTCATTTAAAAATAGGTCTCAGGAAAACATGTTTCAACTGTTTACCATTATTCATATTCCTAAATATGCCACTTTTCTGGGAGAATTTAAATTACTATATTTTCTTTTACTGCCGTCTTCCCAAAATATGCTTGCCTTTTCTCCCTCAGACATATCCAGAGCAGACACTTCCCCAAAGAACCTTGAAAAGACTCATTAACTGGCTGCCAATTTGCATAAAAGCCAAAAATTAATCTTAGAACAATTATTACACCAGCAAATTGCCATATTCTCTATTTTGAACATGGTTTCCTTATTAAATCTGTTCCCCCTTAAGTTTTACAAGAATGTTTACCTAGGAAACTGAAAAAAATGAAAATAAACTTTATTGCTATTTGACCTCTCCTATAAAGGTTTTAATGAGGTACCAAAGATTCTTGTAGCCATAAATTCATTATGTGAATATTTTTAGTAAATCATTTTTCAATATTGCAATCTACGTGCCTTTCTCAGAATGTGACCTTCCCACATTTGGTTTAGATTAATATTCCACTCACTTAGAAAGTAGAAGCTAAGCTGTGTTCTGGAGGAAATATTTTTATTCAGGGTTTCCCTTAAATGTGGTTATTAGTTTGCTGATTATAGTTACATGTGGACTTAGGAGATGCTTGTGGAAATCTAATATCTTCCAAATAACCAGTTAACAACCATAAACTTTTTTCTTTTATGTCATTCTAGAGGTGTAGGTTTTGCAAAACCCAATTCCTGGATATTAGATTTCTTAAAGAGCCACTTTTAGTGTGCTTTATTTACTGCATGGACTGAATGATTAGGAGATTCGTTGTAACTGGCCTGCATTTTGTTGATCAGAGAGAACATTATTTTGGAAAAAAAATGAATATAAAGGGAACAGTCAGTACTCAACTATGTCATCCTGATTTTTGCATAACAGAACAGTGGTCAGAACAGGTGGTTTATACTTTGGAAAACCTCTAGTATTACTGGAGGTTTTCTGGCAAAGATGGAGGAGACTAACTCCTTTTGTCAAGGCTGTTTTCTTAGTTGGGGGGGTAACATGGTGACTTGATTCCTAGTATAGGCCAGAGTTTTTACTTTATTTTGCCCCAGAATATCCTAGTCAAGCATCAAATAAATGTTTATTCTACAACACCATTCAAGATAGAAAGGAAGATTGCTCAAACGTCCCATAACCACAACTTGTGGGGAAAAACTAGATGGTGGTGTTCCTATTCACAAGGCAAATACCAGTGTAAACAATGAGTTTCTCCTTTCCATACTCAAAGGGTTTCATAATCTCAGAGAGCACTGGGGGGTCTGCAAAAGTTGTTGATATGTTTATCATCACTTGCTGATTATAAAATTCCATCACTGGTTTTATTTCAATCCTCTTCCCCTCGTGCATAAATCCAGACTGTCTAAGGACAAGGGGAAAACAAGAGGGGTTGTTTCAGTGGGAAACCAATGGTCTTACGAAGTTGAAAACATTCACTGTCTGCCCTTTACAGAAAAGTTGACAACACCTGCTTTAGACAATGGAGAGCATGGAGTATAAACCTGCAATTTCTTAATCTCTCTAATTCATTCCTATAAATCAGTGATTCACAAATGTTTTAGTCTTTATATCTTCACAGGTTATTGAAGACCCCCAAAGAGCTTTTACCTATGTGGTGTTACCTATCAATATTCACTGTATTTGAAATTAAACCCTGGAAATGTATTCATTTTTATTCATTTAAAAAACAATAGGAATAAGTCCATCATGTTTCAACATAATACATTTTTATGCAAACTATCTGTATGTTCTAAAATCAAAAAAGGTGATGAGAAAACTGGAACTTTTTACATGTTTGCAAATCCATTCAGTGTGTGGCCTGGTAGCAGATGGCTGATTCCCCCACTTGCTTCTTCATTCAGTCTGCAATAACACACTGTTTTGGGGGAAGTATATGAAGAAAATCCAGCCTCACACAGACATGTGGTTGGAAAAGTGAGATGAATTTAAATAGCTTCTTCAGATAGTTGTAGATGGCATTTTGTTACAACATCAAAGCTCAACAAGTGGTAGTTCCTTCATGATTAGTGGTAATACACATCTGAAACTGTACCAATGATCTCTTTGTTCTCTTTCACATTTTAAGTTTATCTTGCACTTGGAAAGGATCTCTACCCACACATGACTTAACCGTAGCTTTCAAAGGCTGCCTCACTTCATTGTACCTTACCAAACAAAGTCACACATTAATCTCACCGCTGATCTTATCAGGTAAGTCTATAAGTACTGGGAGCTGTCAGCTCATAGTAGCAGATACAAATTTTCCAGAATTCTAATTTCTGAATGAAAGCTCAACCATACCACAGTCAACACTCCCAACCATTTTCCTTAAGATGAGACAGTCTCATTTTGTTCACTTTCAATGAAATGTCTGCAGATATCGAAGTCTGAAAAACCATAGTTTGTCATTGTTTTTCAAGTAAAATGAAAAAGTAGTTGGGAAAAAGCAGTTAGTTCAGTCAGCAATCATTTCCTCAAGACAGCGCCACCCCAGTGTAAGTGACTGTGTCCTCCCTGTTACATTGTGCAAATATGAAAAGACCATGTACACAAGAGATTTCATATAATAACTACTATCTGGCCCTTTACCGAACAAGTAAGACTTTCACTGCTTCATCAAGGACCTCTAAAGTGAATGCAGGACTTCCTGTCACTGAGTGTGTGGCAGTGACAAACACCATGATCGCAGCACATGTGGTGTGACCACGTCCACGCCAAGGCACCAGCCAGTTGACCCCCGCTGCTTTTGCACCACTGATGCAAATGTCACAACAAGGGGCCCGTGAACCACACTTTAAGAATAGCTGCTACCAAGTTATCAATGATCTTTGTGATCATCATGTTAAAGGAATACTCATCATTCAAAAGAATGTTTTTGTATATACTAGCCTTTTCAAAAAATCACAACTTCAGTTTTAAAAGTACATGACTATTGACTTTGAAAACTCAGTCCTCACTACAGCTTATAGAATCATTTATGTTACGTAAAATTGTTCCCTTAACACAGGGGTCAGCAAACTATAGCCCACAGGCCACATCTGGCCCTCTGTCTGTTTTTGCAAATAAAGTTTTATTGTAACACAGTTATGCCCATTTGTGTATGTATGGTCTATGTTGGCAATGGCAGCTTTGAGTAGTTTTAACAGGAAACATTTGGGCCACAAAGCTAAAATATTTACTATTTTATCTTTTACAGAAACATTTTGCCAACCCCTGATCTAATAGAAAACACAGCATTGAAATGACAAACATTTCAGCAGTCTGGATTAATATAATATAAAAGGGAAAGTCTTTAGTTGTTTTCTTCCCCCCTGAGGCTATAGATATAAAAAAGTTGAAAAATTAGGGAAAAAATTAAGTTGTTGAAGTTCAGTGCCATTTCACATGACAAGAGATCTTACCAGAAGGTTTGTTTGGCTGTCTGGATGACATTCGCAGACATTTCCACATCTATGTAGTCATAGTGCAGAGCCCCAGGGTCTGTGGAGGACCCCGTCTCAGCCAGCAAAATCCCAATCCATCTGCCCATGTCGTCAGAGGAAGATGCCTGTTGAGGTGAAGGGGGAAAGTACACCATACTGAAGTGGTGGTGCAGTCAGCACTGTCACATGTCAGCACAGAGTCAGCACGCGCGGGGCAGGAGATGGATCCTGGAGGAGTGGGGCTAACACTGCATTCACACGAAACCTTAACACAGGAGGCCACATAATGATGTACAGCCCAGGGTGTAAAAATCTGAGGTCCTAAAACACCTTCTGATTCCTTCGGGGAAAAGCGGTAGGGTGTAAAACATAGAGATTAAGGTGAATAGTTAAGTCTTTGCTGTACAAAGTTGTCTGGAAAGCTTCAGGAATTTGGCAACAGAATCTAGCCAGAAAAAGAAGCCCCTCCGACTGTGGGTGGCCAGACCCAGAAGCAGCATTAGGCCTCGGCCTCTGCACATCTCAAACTTTGCTCATAGCAGTCCTTGTCACAGTCTCCTAAGTGGGGCTGAATGGCAACTTTATTTCCCTAGATAAGATGGTAAGAAATGTTGTTTACATAGGTGTAATGTTATAGAATCATTGGGCTGCTTGTACACAATGTTTTTTAAGATGCCTGAAATTCTCCTCAACCCCAAATTTGATCTTTTTAATTTGAAACCTGAAATATATCGTTAAGATCCTGTTCGTTAAATTTTTAAATCATGCTTTTATCATTTAGGAAATCAGTTACATTATATTTATAATGGTTTTTGAAACGCCTAAATATATTTGATTAATCGAATATGTAAATAATATTTAAAGGTTAGGGGACATTGAGCTATCAAATGCATGAACTAACTGAATGCTAAAGAAAAACTGAATTTAATTAAAATTACTAATTTTTAAAGTAAAAATCATAAATTTGACTTAATGACTTAAAATTGGGTTTTGTAATTATAACCTTGACAAGTTGAACACTGATCAGAATACAAATTAAATGGAAATATTCCAAGAGCTATTATTTTTTTCCAAGGAGAAGTTATTTTTTGTGTATTAAAATTGGCTAGGAATATTGTGCAGGTAACAAATCATTCCTAACCAGTATCAAATAAGATCATCAGGACAAAGAGAATGGATTCCAATGATGTGTCCTGCAGGGAATTAAGAATGTAATCAGTTTGCTAAATTACAATGAACTGATTTGAACACTTGAGTAAAAAAAAAAAAATCACACATGTTCTTTTCATTGGCCTTTTGTCTTTCCCGAAAAAAAATCTATACCAAGAATGTATCTTTAAAATATTCAGCCATAAAAAAGAATGAAATCTTGCCATTTTTGACAACACGGACGGCCCTAGAGGGTATTATGCTAAGTGAAATAAGTCAGACAAAGAAAAATACTGTGATTTCACCTATATGAGGAATCTAAAACAAAACAAAACAAATGAACAAACAAACAAAACAGAAATAGACCCATAAACAGAGAGCAGACTGGTGGTTTCCAAGGGGAAGCGGGTAGGGGATGGGCAAAATAGGTAAAGGGGATAAAAAGGTACAAACTTCCAATTACAAACTACTCATGAGGATCGATGGGAATATAGCCATTAATATTGTGATTCCTTTGTGTATTGACAGATAGTAACTGTACTTATCATGGTGAGCATTTACTAATGTACATAATTGCTGAATCACTGTGTTGTATATCTGAAACAAATATAATATTGTCTACCAACTACATTTCAATAAAAAAAGAAAAAATGTACCTATGACTAAATCTGTATCAATGACTCTAAAGCTATTTTATTTAAGCATTTAAAAAAAGTATTTTAACACAATATAAGACATGAATGATACACACTAGAGTTTACTAGTTGTTTCTCTCATAGTTCATTTTAGGATATATCCTCAGAGGCTTTTAAAAAATAATCTTGTGATGTTGGACCAGAATTAGAGGTATTAGTTATGATCTTATGTCTTAAATGTACATATAGACGTAGGTGTATATATGCATATTCATGTGTATATACATACTTATATGGATAACATACACACATGCATAAAATGTGGATGTATATGCACATACCCCCCCCCTTCTTATGTCTGGCTATTGAAAAGGCCCAGCAATAACCACGCCAGTAACCACGAGAACACTGTGCACCCAGACTCTGGTTCCTGAATACCACCATCTGCCAGGAGGAATACACTAAGAGCTCTTTGGAGAAGTGACTGATTCCAGGCCTGGAGCAGGGAAAAGCACAAGATGAACCTGGGCCACATTACTGTGTCACAACACAGGGAATGTCCTTGAAAGTCGATGGGCACTAGAGTGTCTTTATTATAGGGACAGAGCAAAGGGCACAGGGGCCAGCTCAAAGCGTCTTCCACTGACCATGTCTGTGATAATTTCACCCAAGTAAATTATGACAATGAAGGCTTTAGTCTCTGATTAAAACAACAATCTAGGCAGGCCCATTGATACACACAGACACAAATAAATGGATAATTAATTAAATGAGAGGAAGGGGAAACCTTCCTGTAGAAGATGCTGGCTGGTTGGTGTGGAAGGAATAACGGATTAGGAAATCCTCATTAGCAACTGTCATTGTAATGATTGTTTCAGGCAAGAGTCATTAATGGGTGAGATTGTGAATGATAACAGGACATTTACACAATCTCAAAGTATCTTTCCAGAAGATGCTTATGAAAGACAAGGGACAACACTGTAACTTTGCAGAGGGGAAGCCGTGGAGACAGCCTATCCAAGGGACCAAAGCAAACATCACTAGTAGGGGGACAAAGTGGCACGTGTGCCTGCTGATATGAATACTGCAAAATTCAGCACTGCTTCTCCAGGCTCCAGCCAAGGATACCCCCTGGATTCTAACTTCCAGGAAACAGCAGAGCACCCAAACGGAGGGACCTCCTACATGGTCTGAGCCCTTCAAAGTATCGACGTCATGGAGCCAGACAGATGGAGAAGTTAGACACTTGTAGCCGATGCAACACAGGACCTGGGATTTCTGCTCAGACCAGGGACATTAGTGGGATAACCGGGAAAGTCTGATTAAGATCTATGAATCAGACAATAGTATTGTATGAATGTTAATTTCCTGGTTTTGCTAATCACTGTGGTTTCGGTAAGGGACTGCACTCGTTTTCGGTGAATGCACAATGAAGGATTCAGGGACAAGGAGGCAAATGTCTATAAACAGTTCTGAAAAACTTTATGCAGATAAAGAAGAGGGGGTGCGGAAGATGGAGGGGGAGCGGGAAGCACAGGAGATACCAAACATGGTAAAATGTTACCATTTTGGGAACAGGTATAAAGGGTATTCCTGTAATTCTAAAATTATCCCAAAATAAAAGTTAAAATAAAATGATCTTAGTAAAAGTACAGATTACAACTTTACTGGCTGGCTCACTGCACTTGATTGCTGATAAGGCAGAGCTCTCTGCTTACGTTGGAATGCGGTGTGGTTCTGTGTGGGTTTGTTTGAATGACTGGAAGATGGAAGAAGGTAACACAACACCCCCATCCTGTCAGTCTGGCAGCAAAGGCAGGTCAGGAACTTCCTTCTTGGGCCTCAGCCCCCCATCCAGCCCAGCTCCTCTCCGACTGCAGGCTTGACTTCTCCCCCTTCATCAACATACCCCCTTTTCCCTGCATGCTCTCTCAGATCTGCTGCCAAGGCTCTCATGTGAAACCTGCATTGTTTTACATCAAGAGCATAGTCTCCTCATTTACATTTTTGGCTTTTTTCCACAGCTATCCACCCAGCAGTTTTCCGCCTGCATAAGTACACTGATACTAGCCCAATGCTCATGTCTTACAGATGAACAAAGCAGCTGAGAGAGAAAAAGATTTGGTGTGATCAAAGCATGCAGGACTAAGACCAGGACCCAGACACCGGCTGCATGCAGGCCTGGCCTGCTTTCTGTGTAGCCATCCTACTGCAAAGTGAGCCCTAGGAGGCAGCAGTCTATCCTTCTGACCCCTTATCACAAACTACTGGGTGTATGCCCTGTGGCAGGAAAAACTATATTGTTAACTCTTTAGCCCCTACCAGAAAGTCACTTCTATGAAACAAACTCCTCTGTCTTATCAAGACCTTCTAGACCAAATAACTTTGTGTATCTTTGTGTCTTAATCATGATACTGCTAAGTAGGAGAAAAAGGCAAAGGAAAAAAGGTCTGAACAAAGGGTAGAAAATAAATTAATGATATAATAGACAAAAAATATTTCAACTTTCAAAAATGAAAGTTCTAAGTATTCATATGAAGCTAAGAAATTAGTTTCATTGCCTTTTTTCTGCTGTAGAAAAGGAAGTTGTAGGAAAGCAGCCAAACAGATAATAAAATGTATACAAAGCCAAGGATTCCTAAAAGCTAAAGGTTTCTTCTGGGTGCCATGTGATATGGCTCACCAGCCACTGTCTGTAAGGCAGTCAGTGTCTAAAAAACCTGCTCCACCTATAAAGAAGTCAAGGACATTCCAAAGGATGAGTTAGAGGAAACACCACCATTTCATAGGCAAACATAGTTGCGGAAAGAAAGTTTTATTTTTATTGGAAATCTTAAAACCAGCTATATTCTGGCAGCTGTTAAAAAAGCCATCTACTGTAAGGAGCCGTGTATTTCATTTTCATGCAAACATTGGAAGAGAGGAAATGAACGGAGGAGGAAACTGGGCAGGGGAGTCTGGCTTGTAGGTCAGGAAAACCTGGCACTGTGCTGCGGGCCCAGGAGTGCCCCACAGGGAGGGTGGAAGGAGGAAGGGGGGCAATGCAGGCACTACTGGCCAGGCGTGAGGAGTCTGGTGCGGAGCCAGGAGCTGGCTTCTGGAAGGAACTGCCAGGAGTGTGGTGTGGCCCTGCAGCAGCCTACCTCCAACACAGCGACCTCCTGCCCATTGCGAAGCAGCCGGAAGGTCAGTGGGTGTTTGGAATCCAGTCCCGGGATCACCTCGCACCCACGCAGAGGGATGGAGACGATGTGCATCTTCAGATCAGTCCTGTCCTTGTGGAGGATGAGCTTGTTGTCCTTCACTCGGCACCACCGCTCCCGCCAGCGGTTGTTGGACAGCACATTGAGGTAGCCTGCAGGAAGACAGCGCAGACTGTTAGTTCCTGGGGAAGATGAGGCCTGCAGAAGGCAGCTGATGTGTCCTTGTTCAGTCTCAGGGAGAGAGGCCCAGTGAAGGCAGCTGGTATGAAACGAGGCTTTCACACATTTCTAAAGGCAAACACATAAATAAGAACTGCCACCACAGCAATGTGACTGATTTCAAGCAAGCTTTGGGGCTCTTCCTTCCATCAGAAGCCCTAGGTAATGTGGGGTGCATGTGTGCTAAGAATCAGTTACCAGACATCGAATGTTGCTGTGGGGACTTGGGGTTCGTCTGGAGAAGGTGGAAGGTCACTGAGCCGTGGGTGTGTGGATGGAGAGCAGGAAATGTGGACATGGTGAACACCTGCAAATAGATGAAGGGCCAGCATACACAAAAGGGTTTAGGTTCATTTTGAGTAACTGCAAATGACACGACCAGGGCAAAAGTTGCAAGGAGGCAGATTATGGCTTAACATGAGTTAAAAAACTATCTGAAAATGAAAGCTTTTTTCAAGTTTTGGGAGGCCTCGGGATGTGGTGTGTTCTCACTGCTGGCCATATTCCAGCAAAGACCTAGGCTGCACTCAGAGACTTTTCTTGCAAACTCGAGTTTGAGGATTTTGTTTGACTGGGGAAAGCTGCCCAAACACCCAAACTCTGGAGTCTGAGCATATATGAAATGTTGCCATTCACATCTCTGATACTGCACGGTATTTTCAGGATGCTACGGGTATGATGTAATTACAGGAGCGATTATCCTCCTTTTAAAATATGGAAACCTCAAATACAAGACACTGATCATTTTCATTTGTCACAAACATAACATGCATTTTTCTAGAAATAACAAGGCATGAACAATAGATTGCACAGGTGATAAGGACTTCTAACGACCCCATGATGCTAGTAAATTACTGCCCCCTTCTGTCAAGATTTACGAAGGGAGTTAAACACATATAAAATGCAGGTCAAAAAGAAAGAATAAGGATTCCTTAAACCATCAGGTACTCTTTCAAGTCACACATGCACACACACACGTGCTCAAAAGCAAAGAAAATCCTTTCCAATGTTTGCTCCTTTCATGTTTCATGTCTTGCACACTTTATTAGCTATGGAAAGATGCTATACAGATGAATAAAACCAAACCCAAAGTCCAAACACATAGGTATGTTAAGGGCCCATGATGGTGCTTTACATACTACATATAAACATTTGCTCAATGAATTTATGAGGTAAACACTTATAAGGTTTAAATTTTCATTTGGCTAAATGTGAATCAGTTCTATGAACATGCCCTAAACAAAAGGGTTCACTGCTTCCCTGGAATGAAAACTTCAGTTTGGGGGCATGAGTTGCTGTATTTGTGAAAAAACAGAGAAAGCAGGGAAGCGAGCCCATCGGTTCAAGTATTTGGACACAAATTCCTTGTACTTTATGCATTTAGGAGGGAGTGGAGTGGGGTGAAGAGAGGCTGGAGAATTGAGGTTAGAAGGAGCCAGAAGGTCCGCTGTATGGAGGGGAAGCTCATTCCCCAGCATGCGAAGTGTCTGGCTCACAGCCCCCCAGCACAGCCTGACCTGAAGCTCTTCTGAGAGTTAAAGACAGCAGATAAAGAGCTGTGGTTTTCATTGTGTAAAATACTGTTTATGAATGACATAGCTCTGATTTGTTCTTTAAAAAAACAGTCAGTTACAATATCTGGACATCCAAGTCATGGTTATTGGAACTGTTAATATCGATGATTTCAGCACCGTCTATATATAATGAATCATGCTAAAAGCCCACTTTTTTGGACTTTATGAAATGACTGCCAACTGCATCCATTGTATATTCTGAGCATGAATCGATGCACATGGCTACAAATGTGATGGTGTATCTAGAAAGGCATGAAATTGCTCTTAAAAACAATCTGCTCAGACATACAAGGTTAACACCAGGTGAGCAACTGCTACCAAAAAGGGCTAGGTCTGGCACACGGGAGGAGTCGGGACTCAGGCTGGCAGAGGGAAGCCCACGGGAACTCTGGAGAGGCTCAGCGGGTGAGGCGCTCCTCGCCGGGGCCTCTAGAGGTAGGGGCCTCCCATGGGCCTGGGGAAGGGACAGGTCTGGCTGGAGGAGAGAGGAGCATGAGAAACATCCGGGCATCTGACTACAGAGCTCCTCAGGAACTACTGGCAGGAACATGGCCTTGATGCAGAAGATGGCAGGGCATCGTGATGGGAACTGGGATGCTGGAATATTTATGGAGGAATTTAAGCAAAGTGCATGAACCTGAAGGATATCTGCCTTCTCAGTAACAGCGAGAACATTCCTTCCAATGTCCCCATGGCTTTCCAATTTCAGAATTCCCCGCAGGGGTGTGCTCTCTCCCAAGTCTCTGCCCTGCAGAGCTGGGCAAGCAGTCCCCGAGGTCGGCTGCGTAACCAAGTGACAGTACATGCACCGAAAAGGCAAAGGTGCCTCCTGATAGTTCCTTCCCCGGCCGAATCTGGCCCAAAGCCACCAAATGCTATGAATCTCTTGTTCTTAAGAGTCACAAAAGGAATGACTATACTGGACAGATTCACATTTTATGTAGAGCATGACTTGATGTGGAATTACCATATTCTAACACCTTCCTCAGATTTATTGACAGTCCCCAAAGAGAAAGGCAGAAAGTGGACCATGGGGGAGCCAGGGCTGTTTCTACACACAGTCAGCTCCAAGGTGATGAGTTCACATATGGCAGCTGTCCTCCCCTGCCTGGTTTGCTGCCCTCTGTTCTTCTCAAAAAAGGTGATCTAAAATTCCTATGTTCTGAGTAGGGCACACAGAGATGAGGAAGACCACGCAGGGCAGACACCCCATCTAAGGAGACTGGGGTCAGAGGTCCCCCTATTCCCCGTATTGCTGGGACACCACCCGTCTGGCTGATGGCATGGGTGCGGACACTGCGTCCCAAGTCTTCCCCGTGAATCCTTCAGCTGGCCAAGGCCCACCACCAGGTGGCGCCCAAGGGCAGCTGGGCCTGGCCAGGCTGGAATCCTGGGTGCCCAGGCTCATCCTGGTCATTTCAATGAACTGTTTAGTAAGGCAATTCCAATATAATTTTATTTTTCTTTTTTTGGATTCCACTTATCATGTATAGTGAGGTGTTACCATATCTGAACAATTTTGGAATTTCAGCTTGGTGTTTCAAGATTATTTTTGCTCCAAATTCTAAAGAAAGAAATCTAAGTTTCTGGCAAAACTATGGCAAGAATACACGAGGTCTCCTTTGAACTATAAAATTAGCTTTATAGGTCTGGTGTTAAACAAACAAAAATACAGAGGGAGGAGTGCAGACATAACGCTTCCAGCCAGCTGCTGAGTGCCTGGCCTCCAGTCCCATGACAGGTGTCCAACAAATTGAAGCAGCTGCAGAGGAGCAGGCAGAGGCTGCCTGGCAGAAGTGGGGCCAAGCGTCCCTGGATTTATTTCCTTTAGCTACGTGCTTTGGTTACCCTTTTGAGAGGACTTTCATCCTAGGGAATTGCTGATCTTCTTAGCAAGTCTTGGTCTACCGTCCAAGAGATGTAGGCCTGGGCAGATGCAGACCTGAGAGACGGCCTGGGAAAGGACCGCCAAGGAGGAGGAGGCGAACACCACGCGTCCAGATGCTGCCCACAGTGGATCCCGGGCTTGCCGATGCCTCAGCACCAACCTCCCCACCTTGGCCCTGTGTTCCCTACAGGCGCAGGGGCCAACAACTCATGTGCCAACACCCAACGGGGCGACTTATACCAAGATTGCCTTCCTCCTCCTTGGTTAATTCTGGGGTACATGATGAACAAAAGTGAGAGGAACATAATTTTCCCGTCCACTAATGAATCCAATTGTTGAAAACTTTGAAAAACCACAGAGCATTAGAGCTGGAAGAGGCCCTAGACATCTCCACTAAGCCCTGCGAAGTAGCTCAGGTAACCTGACTCCGTGAAGCCCTCCATCATTGCACCTGGGGCCTCTCCTCCCTCCAGGCCTCCCTATCCTGCAGTACCTGTGTGCTCATCGGCATCGCCTCATGTTGCCTTGAATGTGTCTGCTTTGCTTAGGTTTAAAAGAAAATCTCATCAGGTGAACAAACAAATAATAACAGTGACCATTTACTGAGCATAAACCATGAGTAGGCATTAAGCTTAGTGCTTTATGATTTTACATTCAATTTTTAGGAAAACAAAGTAATTCAAGTAGGGGTCCATCTCATAATGAAGAACCAGAGGCTCAGAGAGGTCATGTAATTCACTTAAGGTCATTCATTCAGTCAACAAGTATTTACTGAGTTGCCATCATCTGCCAGGCTCTGTGCCAGATGTTGGGGACACACCTCAGAGCAAATTAGACCTGAATCTGGATCTAGTAACACAGAAGAAAAAGCTGTAATTTCAGTTGAGACAAGATCGTTAGGACCCTGAACTAAGCAGCAAAAGAGGCTTTTCTTAGCCTGGGATGACATAATGAGTCATCCAAATTTCCATCTGGTGGCCCAGAGGGACGTGGAGTAGAAGGTGGTCAGTCAAGAGGCATGTGCACTAGTCCAAACAACAGACAGAAACGGGAAGAGGAAGAGCAAAATGCATTTACAGCAACAATAATGCCAGGACTTGTAAGCACTGGAGAAGGGCTTTGCAGAGGGGTCTGTGGGCCTGTCTCAGAGCCAACCCGGCTGCTGCTGACCACGACACCCCGTAGGCCTAAGGAGAGCGTTGAGAAGTGGGGCAGCAACCAGAGCCGCTGCACCCAGGCTGTGCTGCCCCATCCCCCACTCCCACCCATGGAGCAGCTGAGAGACGAGTCTTCCCGCCCCCTGCCAGCCGGATTTTCCCTATGCCTGGAGGCCCAGCTACCAGCTGGCATTTTGTGGAGCTGGGATTTGAACTCAGCTCATCTGCTCCAGGAGCCCCTTTCTGAGTGTGTGCCATGCTGCCCTTGCCACCGCCCAGCTTGGCTTTTCCTCTGTTTGCAGCACAAGAACAGCTGCAGAGGCGATTCGGCAGGGTCTTTACTTTTCCTGCCTGAAACTTTACAGCCGTACTAAAATGACTGAAAAGAGTCATTCTCCCCTTGGATTCTCTACAGACCCCTCCCATGTCCCTGTCCTAGCAAAGAACTAGGTGGCAATTTTAAAAACTCGTGGACAGAGGATGTTCTCTGAAGAGAGGAAAAGACATCCACTAGGCAGTTTGATGGAAATCCCCATGCGCACAATTACAGGCTATAGCTACATCATTCCTGCTCCCTTGGTAATCAGCTAGGATTCCAAGAAAGCGCCCAGCCAGAGGACTTCCGGCGGCATCTAATCACGAACACAAGCAGAGCTGACTAGTGGGAGTCCTGACACGGAAGTTCCTGGGGATGTGCAGAGACAGGTGCAGGAGTGAGCTACAGGGAGTCCACAGAGTTGGGGCCTGGGCCTGGCTCTGCCTCCAGCAGGCCGTGGGGCCCAGGGCCAGCCCATGTTCTCGTCTGTAAAACGAGGGTCTGCACCAGTTTGTAAGTTACCTTCGTATGAATGTTTTCATGAAAGACTTTCCATTTTCTTCACTGACCTAGAGCAGCTTATAAAACAAAACCAAAGCTAAAACAGCAATTCACTTCTTGTTGGATAATTTCTGCTTTCCATCTTTAATCCTAACTCCTGTCTCCTCTCCAGGGCAAATGTAAGTGGAGAAATGGTCCCACATCACTGATGGCTGTTGCTGTTCCAAGAATGGCATAGATGACAAGGAAACACTGCCAGGCGTCAACAAATGCCCTTTTCCCTCCCACTCCTCCTATTCCTCCAACCTCTCCCTGCTAAGCTCTCCCACCTGGTGTGCCCCCGCCTCTCCTGCTAGCTCTCCCCACCTGGTGTGCCCCCCGCCCCTCCTGCTAAGCTCCCACCTGGTGTGCCCCCGCCCCTCCCTGCTAAGCTCCCACCTGGTGTACCCCCCCCGCCCTCCCTGCTAGCTCTCCCACCTGGTGTGCCCCCCCGGCCCTCCCTGCTAAGCTCTCACCTGGTGTGCCCCACGGCCCTCCTGCTAAGCTCTCCCCACCTGGTGTGCCCGCCCCCGGCCCTCCTGCTAAGCTCTCCCCACCTGGTGTGCCCGCCCCCGCCCCTCCCTGCTAAGCTCTCCCCACCTGGTGTGCCCCCCAGACCCTCCTGCTAAGCTCTCCCCCCTGGTGTGCCCCCCGGCCCACTCCTGCCTAAGCTCTCCCACCTGGTGTGCCCCCCCCGGCCCTCCCTGCTAAGCTCTCCCCACCTGGTGTGCCCCCCCTTGGGTAGGACAGTGGTAAGAGCATCAGTAAGGCCACTGGTGACCCACTGCCACCTGATGAGGGACTAGGTCAGGGGTCTCAGCATGCCCAGGGCTCCTAGACCCACGATCTCCTTCTGGTGTCATCATCGGCCCCCACCTCTCCCTCCAGACTGCCGCTTTGGTCCTCTCCGAGATGACACCTCCGCCAGGCAGCGCCTCCACACTGTGTGCCCACCAGCTTCCACCCCACCTGCCAAGCGTTGAGGAAGGAAATCATTTGATTATGCCCACTAAAAATCTTCCTGGTGCAGCTTCCTAGAAGCACAGCTGCTAACAAGCTAGAGGGAGCTGAGGACCCGCCTCACCGGGCTTTCACGATGGGCCCAAGGCCCCTCACACGGGCCCAGACTCCACAGTCTGTCCTCCTCTTACCCAAAGCCGTCTTGCTTCCTGTCTGCCTTTAGCATAAGCTCACACCTGGGACGTGCTCTTCGTTGAAAAAATGTAGCTTTGTGTGTATGGTCAAGCTCAGGCACTTTTGAGCAGCACCTAAATTATGTATCTTTGAGTATCCCTCAAATTAAAACCTAATACTTTGAACAGAAGGGATACTCAGAGAGGGACACAGAGAGAAAGGGAGGTAAGCATAGTGCCCCTACAAATAAAAGGAATTATGGGATTTACACTGATAGAAAGTTGAAGTAGTCAAGGAAAATTACAGCCCATTCTTAATTTTTAAGAATTACCTGTAGAAGGGTAGATATCCCTTTTTCAGCTTTTAAAGTTCTTCTCCTGGACAGTTGCATGGTTCTTCTAAGCTTGGTTGCCCAGAAAACATGATGTATGTGAACTCCCACTGACCCACCTCTTCACAGAGGCTGCCTGACTGTCCCTCCCCCTGACTGAGTTCCCTGCAGACTCTGTCCTGTTTTCCCACCTACTGTGGTCAGAGGGAGTCACCGCACATCTGCCTCTGCGATCCCGGTCCCAGACCTGTCTGCTGCTCGCCTGCCCGGGATGGCAGGGCAGGCACCGTGGGGATCATGCAGGGGTTCGCCTGCATGTGCCCACACAGTCCTGACCAACAGCGACTGCTCAGATAATACTTATGGACGGAAGACCTGTGAGGGGGATGGTCCATGGGTGAGGCTGGGTTTGAAATGTAAGTTTTAAAATGGGGCATTACAAAGAAGAGTATTTTATTACCTCAGCCCATGGGAAGAACTGGTCTTAACTCCATAAATGTTCTGCAGTACCCCATACTCCCTTCTTCACATGACCAAGGGCATGGGCTTAAAGGGCTGCAGGGGAACTGCATGGGCCCAAAGAGAGAACGTGTTCATCTTGAAAGAGCCTCAGGGAACATCTCGAACTCCTGCACAGTCTTTGATTAATAAGCAGTAAAATGTAATACATTTCCCACAATTCCAATGACCGCAGCCCGACTGTCAAGAGGGCAAAGTGAAGAGGCCTGGGTGGACGCGACACAGGGGTCAGAGGATGGGGAGCGGCGCCCTCCTCTGCCGCGTTCACCTTACCGCAGGTGGGGACATCCTCCTCGGCCGATGAGGTCTGATCATCTGTGGACGGCTTTTTCTTCCCCAAACTGATGATCTTGGTGATTTTTTTCCCAGTGACTTTAGAGACAGTTCCCTTGGCCTCTGATTTGGAACCTTTTTTCCTCTTAGCTGTCAAGAGTAATGGCGACAACAAAAGAGCATGTTTCAATCATAGACTTAAGAATTGAAAAAAATAAAAACAAAGCATTAGTCAAGTCATAGCCATTTTATTTTCCCCAATTTTTAATTACTGAGTACCGGCTACGTGCCAGCTATTGGTCTAGACCCAAGAGGAGACAGCAGAAAACAGGTGCTCTCAGACAGCTTGTGCTCTAGAGTAGCTGGGAGCACTCATGTACACACACACACACACACACACACACACACACACGTACACACACACAAAGGGGGTCAAATGGCGGCAAGGCCCATGTGGAGAGTTAGGTAGGGTTATGTACTGCAGCAACTGGTGGTCAGGGAAAGCCCCTCGGAGGGGTCAGCTCTAGGCAGAGAGCTCAACCATGAGGAGGCGTCTGTGCAGAAGCCCAAGGGAAGGCCAGGCCAGAAAAGCACTGACTCAGGCAAATGCTGGAGGAGCAGGACAGGTCTAAGGGGTGGAAGGAAGCCCAGAAACACATCCTGGCAGCGGGGAGGGCATAGGTGAGTGGGGGAAGCAGTGTCCCCCAGCGAGCCCACACCACACACATGCAATTCTGCCCTGCCCAGAGCTAGTAGACAGGCGGCTGGCCTGCAGCCTGTCATGTTCTGTTTGGCCTGCACAGTGTTAAATTACGAATTCATTGACACTATGCAAAATTCACAAATGTTTTGCATAAAAATGATTTCTGGCTTCCCTTGGGAAACTGGAAGGTCCGGCAACTTTGGACCCACATCTGAGTGAGCAAAGGTGGGCAGGGAAAGTGCCAAGGGATTCGGGACCATGCACATGCCCGGATGCCCCGCACAGCCCCCTGCCAGGCAGACACAAAGCACTGCCTCCCACAGGCCATGTCCCCCATCTCCTGCAGAACTGGGGTGGGATTGTGTAGTGACCGTGTGCCTGTGAGAGCACACCCACGCCTGAGGGACAGGACCCCTCCTGAGGAAGCACCTCTGAAAAGGTGGGCTGCCACTCAACTCAATCACCTGAGGGCCATCATGTGCCGGGTACAGGGGGTCAAGGGCAGCTTCACACGGTGTGGGATGTGTTGAGAGGGGGTACATGAGATCTGGAGCCCAGAGGGACTCCCAACCACCCTTTCTGCCACCACCAGCAGGGCAACACCTTCACACTCTATAACCTAGAGGCACCACAGGCAACTTTGAAAATGCAGTGTAAGTCCAGAATTCCTTCCCCTCCTGCTCTCCCCACTAGCACAGTATGATTTCAGAGGAGGAGGATTCAGGGGTGTGAGAGCATGAGCTCTAGGCCTAACCCTACACCCTCCCTCTAAAACGGCCAGTCCTCACATACACTCCCTCCCAGTCCCCCACCTGCCTCTCCCATGGGGAAGGGAGCAGGAAGCAGTCCTGCCTCCTGTTTGCAGCCCAGCTGAAGGGCATGGTGGGGCGACAGCCTACATCTGGCCTGCCTCATTCTGTTCTCCTCCCCATGAGACCTGTGGAGTCACTTTGTTTTAACCCTGATTTCCTCTCTAGAAAGAAATGACAGTAATGATGTTGGAGGCAAGAGGTGCTACATTAGAGTTAAAAACAAAGCCGGGCCAAATTCAGGATAAACACGGTGTTGTGGACTGAATGTTTGTGTCCCTCCAGAATTGAAATGCTAAAAAGTCTTAACACCCTGTGTGGCTCTATTTGGAGAGGGGCCCCTAAGAAGGAATTCAGGTTAAATGAGATAATCTGGGTGGGGCCCTAGCTGGCGGGATTAGGGTCCTCTAAGAAGAGACTGAGCATGGAAGAAAGGCCCTATGAGGACACAGTGAGGAGGGAGCCTGGGAAGCTGGGCAGAGGGCTGTCACCAGCAATTTGCCCAGGCAGCACCTCAATCCTGGCTTCTGGCCTTCAACTGTAAGATAGAAATTTCTGTTGTTTAAGCCCTGAGTCAGTGGTTAGCTTCTTATGGCAGCCTGAGCTGAGACAACACGGATCAACCTTTTTGTGTGTTATTTTAAACACAAGATTAAACATGGAACACAGGAATGCCTTTCCCATCCCCTGAACCTCTACCAGCACATACCCCCTTTTACCCTTTTTATAAGAACCAAGAATCTGTTTTAATCTCATCTTCTGAAGGCACATCCCCTCCCCTGGTACCTGAAGTTGGGTAGCTATACCATTTGATTTTAGATCACCCAAACCAAAAGTGAAAGCAGCCATGGCGTCTCCAAAGAGACTGAAGATGATATGAGCTTTACAGAGGAGACTTTCAGCAAGAGCAGTGGGAGGGCCCGGCGGGCATCCCTTTGCAAAGCTTGGGGAATGCACCACGAGGCAAAGGAGCTAGACAAGCTGGGTTGCTGGCTTTCTTCCAGTTTTCTTAGGCTGTGCTCCTGTCCCGAAAGTACTCACTGGACTCTGACTGCACCGAAACACTTTTAATTCCTTGAATGCCCGTGGGTTAATTTTTTGCAAAAGCAGAAATGAGGTAGTCCTGGGAAGAAAAAGCCAAAGTATGTAGGAATGTGGGAAAGAGACTGCACATTAAATAAAATGTTTGATGCTATTTATTAAACAAAAGGCGGACTTTAGTGCATGTAATAGAATTATAAAGAAAAGCCCAGAAACTCAAATTCTCAAAGCACTGCACTTACAGAGTAGCAAAGCTGTGGAGTTTAAAGTGCAGCCACCGTCAGTGTGGGTGGGTGGGACAGCAGATGACTGACTGAGCAAAGCTAATTGCCAGCATTTTTGAAGCCATAAACATAACTGCAGACAGTTCCCTATTAGCCTACATAAATGGGAGTCTAGAAGTTTCTTTATTTGGGAAGAATGGAGACAGAGGGCTTATATCATCAGAATATCTATGACATGTGATGAAATCTTAAATGTGGGCAGTGCTAACTAGGGACAATGACACTTCACACAGATTGGTACCAGGACCTCAATTCTCTTTTCTCATATCAGCTGCAATATCTATAGGATGCTTACAATTTCACCAAAAATCCTACTGCACTGATTGATTAAATACTAGGATTGTCACCTTGAAAGAAGAACTTGAGTTTTAGTCATTCCTGGTGGCTTTGATCACATGGAGTCCGGACTGTTTCCACAGAGAGCTGAGAACCTAGTGTGTTGGAGAAGCTGTAAGAGTGCAGGATTTTCTCTAGGCAGCCAGCACAGAAATCTTGCTGAGTCACAATATGGCTGGGAGAAAGGGAACTGCTGAAATCTCTCAAGGGCAAACTGGTCACTAGTGAGCAGCTAGAACAAAAGCTAAGATAGGAAGTCAGAATGTGTTGGAACTGTTACCTTCACTCAGTGGCTACTTACTGAGTGTCTACTATATGTAAAGCACTTTCCAGGTAAAAAATATTTGAACCCAGATCACCTTTACAAAGTATAGAAGGCTGCCCTGGTGAAAAGGAAATGGGAGGGTTCCACATCATTAGTCACTAGGGAATGTGAGCAAAAGCCACAGGTACATATCACCACACATTTATTAAAATGGCCAAAATAAAAAGAACAAAACGGAGTGAAACAAAATGGCAATAGCAGCCCTGCAAACACGTCTACTGATAAACCAGGGGAAGAGATGACCTACTGCTTACAAGTCACATTTAAAATACACGTGGGGCATGCATCATGGCAACAGAAACCCCTGGGTGAGCGGACATGTGGGGCCAGGATTAACCAAAGGGTTTCTCTGGAGTGTCCATCATCACCACATGAGACGATGACATCTGCACCAGAGAACTACCGAGGAAATGTTTCACCTACTCAGAGTCTACAGAACTGGCTGCAGCTTGTTTTTCATTTCTGTTTTCTAGTTCATACGTTTTTGGCATGGGCAGGACTCACCTTGCTCCCTCCCGTCACACACGGGGGCTCCATTCTCTGTGCCTCCCTCCCCATCTGAGCTCGGTCTCTCTGAGGACAATTTCTACGAGAAGAGAAAGGATTAAGTCGTTCTCACAGTGGTCATGCTGGCCGAGTGGTGTCTCGTGGATTGACCAAAAGTTGAGTCAAAAGCGAAGGAGGACGTGGGCCCAGAGGCAGCAGGGGCCCGACAGTGACAGACTAGCTGCTGGGGCGGATACAAAAGTTTTAAGAACCTCAAAAGAACAGAGGAAACCCTTGCTGAGGTCATACTAACACTAGCAATAGCACCATGCCTATTTCATTCAAACCACTGTTCTTGCAAATAAGTTTGAAAAAAATATTAAGATTACAAAAAATATTTGTCCCCAAGCTGAATTATCCTTCCAGAATAAATACTCCATCACCCATTTGATTTCCTCCTGTAATTCACGAGTAACTGGGTGAGTGTCAAGCATCTCCTTGTTACCAATACACTCACAATATGCAGAAAGACTGTCATTCAGAACTGTCAAAGGGCACTGGATTCCTATAATTATCCCAGTCCTATTAGGACTGAGGTGTAAGGAGCAGTTAGGAGTTTAAGTCAGTTCCCAAATAAGAGACATTGGTTACAGTGGGAATCTTTCCATTCTGCCCAGACTACTAGAGTCACAGAGGAAACGGGCTCCAATGCCCTCCTCAGAACCGCCCACAGCATACCCAGTACCCTAGATGCTGGCCAGCTGGGGGACCAACAAGGTATCGGATGACAGCAGGGCACAGGGGAACACACACACCCAGCTCGTCATGAGAGGTCCAGGCAATCTTGGCCAAGGACGGCAGACAGGTGTTTGCAACCCCACAGCACGCTGGGAAGAGCTGCAGTGGAGGGATTACGGCATGTCACGGGAACTGAGTATGCACCAAGTTCCCGTGACAGAATAACTGAAGCCGGCACTGCCCCAGCAATCAGGCTGGGGAGCACCCAGCACCCAGGTCAACAGGTCTGGCTGGGCCATAACAAAGCGGTCCTAGGAACCAGAGGTGAGCAGAGAAGCCCAGCTGATTCCCATGTGAGGGGGTGGGAAAGGAGCCCTGGAACATGGCTGATGGGAATGAAATTAGACCAACATTTCTGGAAAGCAATCTGCTTAGCAACATGAGTCAAAACCTTAAAAAAAAATTTCTATCCTTTGGTCTGGTAATCCAGCTCCTGGGAGTCTATTCTCAGGTAATAGATAAGCAGCAAAGACTTATACAAAAGATGCCAATAACAATACCATGTTATTTTAAACTACCTAAAAAGGGGGAAAAAAGCCTAACTGGGGTGGGGGCAATAAAAGTATAAAGAAAAGTAGAGTCATCCAAATTTGATATCATTCAGCTGATGAAAATGCAAAAATGCTTGTTGCTTGTTATGAGTTTCCAAAAACCTGGAAAATCGCTAATAATATAAAGGTAAGTGAACAACAAAAAGCAGCCTAAGAAAGTTTATGCATCAGATTACCCAAACTGTAAAAAAAAAAACACACAAACAGGAAAAAAAGAAACATGGAGCGTGTTGCGAGGAGGTGCCTCATGTACGTGTGGATGCATGTGTGACTTCATTCCTCCCACTCCTGCTTCTCTGAACTTTCTGAATTTTCTAAAGTGAGCAGGTATTAGTTCTGTAATCAGGAAAAAAAAGAAGCAGACCTGCTGTATCAGAGTGAGGGATTGTGGGGTTAATCTTATGTATCAACTTGGAGGGTGTTTGTGGCTGAGACTAACATGTAAATTGGTGGGCCCTGAGTAAGCAGATTCTGCTCGATAGTGTGGGCGGCCTCACCCGATCAGCTGAAGGCCTGAAGGGAACAGTAAGACCAGCCTCCCCAAGCAAGAGGGGCTTCTCCAGCAGACGGACCCCAGGTTTCATGGCGTTATCAACTCTCCTGGGCCTCCAGCCTGCAGGCCCACATGCAGAGTTTGGGTTTGCCAGCTTCCATAATCATGTGAGCCAATTCCTTAAAATAAAACTCTTTGTATACATATCTATGTATGTATGTATATGTGTGTGTGTCCATATATATAACACATTTTATAATGTATATGACATTTTATATTTGAATCTTATGTATATTTGATAACAGATAATATATATATATATACATACATTCATATATATTATATACATACATATATTATACACACACACATGTTGTTGGTTCAATTTCTCTGGAGAACCCTGACAACAACAGACAAGAAGGCTCTGTTTGAAGGCTGGTGGGCTGACAGGGAGGACTCAGAAGGTTCCTGGGACACAGGTCACCTACAGAACACTGCATGGTGGGAACCAGGGTCTCCACGGAACCAGGACCTTTGCATAGACGAATACAGCACATCACAGAGAGTTTATCCAGTGACAGGTTTATCTATTTCTGGCAAGAAGGGCTAAGCCCCATCCCCACCACTGTGCTCTCAGGGGGCCTGCCAATGAGGAAAATAAGCACAGAGCAGAGAGGGCCGGGGAACGTGCCCTGGTCTGTTGGAAGGCACACTTACACAGTGCCTACGGTATTCCAGAAGCACGCAGACCTGCATGCAGATTCCAGCTGTGCCATGTACTAGCTAGGGCATCTTTGACACCTTAAATCCATCACCTTGAAACCCCTGTCTGCATCTGTGGCTGTGAACAATGAAACGTTACTGTCCGGTCTGAAAACTACTGACTAGAGCTTCATGCAGGATAGGCACTAAACGCATAGGAAGTAGGATTTCATTCTTTTTCTTTTTCTCTTTTCAACTAGAAGTGCTGAAATTATCAGAGAACATTGCCAAAACTTTGAGGGAGGCCTAAATCAATTGTAAGGTTATGATTCCTGGAAGAAACATGCCCCTTACCTTCTCCAGCTCTGCCTTGTGGATGGGGGAGCTTGATGGGGGAGGACATTCTGAATCCACCGGCCCACTGCAGCCACTGTAGACGTCTCTGATTACCTAGAATAAGTGTGCACATTTCTGAGTACACTGAAATCAGAGGTACTTACCTAAGAGGTCAAAGCTTGAGACGGACAGAGGCACATGGTCTGGGGAAAACCCTAGGATCAGAAGCACCTGGATGTACGTTCCAGAATGCCAGCCCTCACTAATCCTTCACTTGCCAAAGGTCTATCCACCCCCAGTGCTGGCACAGATTCGGGGTACAGAGGGGAACCACACACACAATGGTCCTACTTTCCCGGGGCCACCATCACAGCACAATTTAGATATTGCCGTGAAAATGAGTATCACCAAAAAAGACAGAAGTTTGTGCTCAGAGCCACTGCTGCAGTAACTCAGATGAAAGGTGGAGGCGGTGCAGGCTGGAACGTCTGTGGGGAGTGGGAGAGGAATGCGTGGATCCGGACGTGTCCTGGTAGAAAAGCCAACAGCCCTTGAGGATGTGCCAGGTGTGGAGGGTGAGGGGAGGACCGCCTCCAGCAGGACACCTGGATTTCCCCACTTTGGGACAGGCCAGGGTGTTCATTCTGACGGAGAGGACGGACAGATGGGATGGGTGGAAGAAGTGGGAGAGAAGTCTGGAGGCAAAGACAGATCTCCAGTCAGCACTAGAAACACACCAGGGGTCACAGCAAAAAGCTGATCTCACAGCCAAGGATGGGGTGGGCCACCAGCAGGGAGGTACAACCAGGAGAAAGACCAGGAGCCTGTGGGCAGGTGAGGTGGAGCCGAAGGACTGCACCCGGTGAGAGTGTGAGCAGGAAGGGACAGGACAGGAAGCGGGTGGGGAGAGTGGGGCCCAAGGAGAGGGGAGAAGGAGGATACAGCCTGACAGACACTGCCTCTAAGATTTCTCTGTGAGGAAGTGAGGGGAGGCTAGGGAGGAGGGCAGCAAAGGAGGGATTTTTCGGAGCCAGGAATGGGGTGGAATCTGTGGAGGCAGGGGATGACGCAGGAAAGCTAGAGTATTTAGGGGCAGACTTTGAGAATAACACTTCTGCGCCACTGAGTCTATTTCCTCAGTGAACTGTAAAGCAGGCATATCAGTTACTCGCTGAAAGCTGTAATTTCTCTGAGCCTGTTTCCTCACTAGTAAAGGCAGGAATGTCAAGGTGACCTGTCTTGGCAATTTAGCTATGGTTAAATTAGGAGAAAATGGGACCCTGCATGCAAATGCCTGCACCAGCATTTGGCATATGTACATTCAAAATATGGAGGCTCTACCATCTTCAACAACCATCATTATTTGGGCATCCTCATGACTTATGTAGAGAGCTCACAAAGTGATCAGGGTGTAGATTTACAGGCGTGGGGATCAGCAGCGTGTAGGTAGTGACCCTTGGCACTACTGGTGTCCACAGCCACGCCTACGGTCACCCACTGCCCCTTCCACCATTACTGAGCTCCCACAATGGCCTGGGCAGGGTTCTGTTCACTGAGGGTACACAGCAAACAAAACAGAAAGATTCCTGGGTTGGTGAGACTTACATTCCTGTAATGGAAAAGTTAGCAGGCAATCTTTCAAAATGTCTTCTATTCTTTTTGGAACTAAGCTGCAATTTGAGTTCAACCCAAGTGCCTTCTGGGCAGAAATGAAATGCCAAAGTCCCGGATATCTGTGCAGTAACTTTGTAATGTGATCTCAACAGACATATTCAAATTCACTCGGCTTGCCCTGGATTGGGATTAGAGCCAGGAACTGACAGGAGACCAGGATAGTGTTTCCAGCCATTTTGCTGCTCAGCTGTTTTATGAAAAGACAATGGAGGGGTGTCCTCATTTGAGACAAAAACAGGAAAAGACAAAAAGGCAGAAAAAGTCCAGAGAGCTACTGTAGTGGTTTCTCCCCATGAGTGCTAAGGTGTGAGAAAGCCCCAGAGCAGGTGAAGGTTCGCTTCCCCTTATTCTCTGGTTCACGCTGACTTCACTGTTGCTTTCTCATGGTGGGTCTTTTACCCTCACCTCCCAACGGGTTTATTAAATCTTTAGAAGACAAGGCAAATTGCTATATGACCTAAGGACAAGATTTTATCCTTTCTCTAGGGAAAGTGCATATAATACAATGGTAAACTCCTGGCCTCTTGTGTCAAACAGAGACTGGGGTTTCGGCCCCAATTTTGCCACTTCCCACATATGGTGGCTGAGCGATCTAGCCTCGGAGGCCCACGTCCCTGGGCAGAACATGCGCAAAGCAATATGGGGCCCTGGGGAAAGGGAAAGGGAAAGCAGTGCAGTGTTTCCAGCTCAGTGCTTCTTCCAGAAGAGACATTAAGTCAACTCGAGCTCTTTTCCCATGATGATGGCATTAAAAGAAAATGTGTTGCATCACATGAACAAACCAGAGCTTCAAGTTCTTCATTTCACACAAAAAGGCTGAACTCCACAAAATGTAACTTGCAGAAACACATCTCTGCCAAAAGTTACAAAAGTCATTCAAAAAAGTTTCTTCCTTCTCCATTTTCTTTCTTGAGGGGGTTCTGCAAGCGTGTTGGCAGGCCTGTCCACTCCCCCGAGCAGCCCTCGGTGCGGGCGCGTGCGAGGTGTCCTCCAGGGCACCTGTGCTCTGTCCCTCAGCTGAACAGGACTCAAACTTCAAGACTCAGCCTCGAGCTCCCATGACCAGGATGCCTGCTCTGAGCCTCCCACTGGGACAGATGGCATGGCTACCCTTCTATACGTGCACAGACCACCATGCATTCCTCTGTCGGACCCTCATCACGTACGTTGTGCATTTGCATTAAGCTGGGCTCATTTTCATAGAAGGGGCTATGCCGTGCTTATGTGGGTATTCCAGTGCCTAGGACATAACAGCAACTTTAAGAAGTCTGACTAAAGAAGGAAAAATAAGAGGGAATGAAGAAATAAATTGGACTTCAAATTTTGTATGGGGAAGAAAAAAGAGAGTGAATGAGAAACAGGAGAGAAACCAGGCCATCAGGTAAAATACGTAAATCCTCATGACAAAATTTCCCCAGTCTGCACAGATTTCTGAAATCCTTAGGGATACATTTTTTCAAAGGGCATGCAGATAAAAGCCTGCCCGCAGCACCGGCATACGCCGCCCCAGCTAACTCCCTCACACTTGCTCCTGGTCACTGGAATGTCCCCTTTGCTCTCCCTGCCCCACGTCAGGTCCCATTTTGCCAGCAAAGGTTCAGGGAGCTGAGTAACCAGTGAGTCACCAGCCATGGAAGCTAACTCACATAATCACCCTTCCTGAGAAGCATTTCCTAATAAGCCCAAACCATTTATCTGTACGCTTAGATAACTGCACATAGACAAATTATGCAGTTCTGTTCTCTGTTAACTTCCCCCACTAGAATTTAGGTCCCTTGTGGGGAGCAGAGTGTCTCTCAAAGTGCTTTGGAGAGAGATGGGCATTCAGTAGACCCAAATGTACCCAGGACCAGGCTGGGGATTACTCATGGCATCTCAGTTCCCATGATTATTTATCTCTTCCACACTAAACAGTAAGTCTGCCCCAGGTATGGAGAGAGGAATGATTGAAAAGACCAGGGAGCATAAGCTGGTCTTCTTCCTCGGTTTTTATGAACCAGCCAGTTGAATTATTTCAGGTTACTTTCATGAAACTGTTTTTCTACTCTGACCTCTATTTATTGCCAAACTTCCCCTGCAGAGTTAATTCAGGAGTAATAAACGGTTTCTCACCCAAATTCCTTGAATAGGTATAAATGAGGTTTTGTATCAATATATTTCTTTTCAAAGAGCCGTGTTCTATGAGAAGTTCAATATGTGTTTAAGAGGACTAGATCCAAATTCAGAGAAGCAAATCCTCCCAAAAACAAACTGTTATATGTTCTGTGGTATTTTTGTTTGCTTTTAACTTGAGCCTTCATCTCCAGAAACACAATCTCTGCACATTTTTTAAGGAAACCTGACCACTCTGTTTCTGGGAATATTGGCTCTTGTCTTCTGACTGACCCCTACAAAATGGCTCATGTTTTCACCATCTGTATACACAGACACAGACACAGACACACACACACACACACACACACACACACACACACAGAGTCAGTTAATTTTGGCAAGAGCTGCTGGTAATAGAAGTTGCAGACTGAAAGGAGTGAAACAAACTTGGCAGTGATTTTTGAGGAAGTTTGTATCAAGTCATGTACTGGCTGAACACAAGCCTCATGCTTCTTGTACCTGAAAAAAGGGTGTATGTGACTTACTTAAGAGATCTTTAATTGTTACCCTAAAGCCATGTTTCAAAATACTGAAAGCCTGGATAATAAGTTTAGGACAATATGGGATAATGCAGTCTGTATTAATAAAAGACTTATCGTTTGTTTTATGAAATGATTCTTGTTAGAGGATTGTTGGAGTTTCTACAGAAAGACTCCTAAGGTGTGATACTAATAAGTCGCTTATGTTTCAACTGTTTACTACAGTTCCAAGGGTGCATTTATGTAACTTTTTCATTCTACTTTTTTGCTACTGAAAATTCTGATCAGATAAATGGGAAATAATTTGTACCAATATCATAACGGGTTAAAATATACTGGAATTCCAGATTTTGAGACCCTTCATTCATTATCCTGTCATCCTAACATAACATCATCCAGATAAGTAAGGGTTGTTCCTTTTCTGATAGTTGTACTTAAAAAAAAATCAACTTTAATCAGAAGGTGTGGGCTTTACAAAGTGAAATAAAAAGCCATGATGAAAGCATTGACTTATTTCACATAAAAAAGTTTTCAATCATTTAGGAAAAATAGAACAAAGTTGGAAGACATATATTGGCTGATTTCAAAACTCTATAATAAAGTTGCAGCAAACAAGGAAATGTGGATGTATAAACAGACAAATGACACAGGACAAGAAGCCCAACAAGGGACCCAAGCATACATGGTCAACTGATCTCCAGTCAAAGCAATTCAGGTCATACAATAGTACTGGATGACTGACCATGTTGTGGAAGAGAACGAATCTTGACCCCTCCATCTCAGCCTATACACAAAAATCATTATGTATGAATCAGAGACCTATAGGGAAACACTGAGCCACAGAGAACCTGGAAGAGAGCATGTTGCTATCTTGGTGACTTGGAATATGCTAAGATTTGGGAGGCAGAATGAAAAAAGTACTCACTATAGAAATAAAGACTAATATGCTAGATTTCAGATTTAACAATTTCTGCTCATCTGAAGATACCATTAAGGAAGATGGTTTATCTATAGATTACTCAGTCATTTTTTAAAGCAAGAAACATTGGGATAAAGAGGAACATTTCATATTTGAAAGGGTTTTAACTACCAGTAAGATATGACTGTGTGAAATCTGGATGCAACAAGTAACACAACCTCAAAACACATTAAGCAAAAACTGACAGAAATGAAGACAAACAGATAAATCCATAGTCAAAGGGGTAGACACTACCATATATTTCCCTTTGATTAACTGATAAAACAAAAAATAAATTAGTAAAGATATAGAATATTCAAACATGACAATTGACTGTGACCCAACAAACATGTAGACCAGAACGATAGGCAACTACAAAATACTCAACCCTTACACAGACACAGAACATTTACCAAAAGTGATTACATGTTGAACAATGAGTCTACAAATTTCTGCCATGTGAAATCATATAAAGTTCAATGACTTTAAAGGAATTAAATTAGAATTAAAAGCAAACAATTTTTTTAAAATAGATTTTATTTTTTAGAGAAGTTTTAGGTTCACAGCAAAATTGAGAGGAAGGGACAGAGATTTCCCATATATCTCCTGCCGCGACTCACGCATCGCCTTCGCTATCATCAAACACCCTGCACCAGATGGTTCATTCATTACAATTGATGAGCCTGCATCAATACATCATACTCTCCAAAAGTCCGTGGTTTACATTGCATTTCACTGTTGGTGTTGTACATTCTGTGGGTTTGGACAAATGTACAATGACGTGTATCCACCACTGTAGTGTCATACAGAGAGGTTTTACTGCCCTAAAAATCCTCTGTGCTCACTAGTTGGCCCTCCCTTCCTGTAAATCCCTGGAAACCATTGATTTTTACTGTTGCCATAGAAAAGCAAATAATTTTTAAAAATCACCAAATATTTGGAGTGTAAGCAATATATTCCCAAATAAACCATTTGCCAAAAGGAAATCAAACAGAAATTAGAAAATATTTTGAACTGAATGATAACAAAAACAGAAAACTCAAAACATATGCAGTTAAAACTGTGTTCAGACATGATGTGTGTGGGGTCATGGGGAAGACAGTGTAGCACAGAGAAGACAAGTAGGGACTCTGTGGCATCTTACTGCACTGATGGGGAGTGACTGCAATGGGGTATGGGGGGGACTCAATAATAAGGGTGAATGTAGTAACCACATCGTTTTTCTTGTGAAACCTTCAGAAGAGTGTATGTCAATGATACCTTAATAAAAAAAAAGCTGTGCTCAGAGGGAAGTATATCATTTTAAACGAATATATATAAGAAAAAGGCTAAAGACCAATTATCTAAGTATGAACTTCAAAAGTCTAAATAAGTATAATAAATTAGCCAAAAGAAAGAAGTGAAGCAGAGGAGAACTCAATTAACTAGAAAACAATAGTACTATAGAGAAAAATCCACAGAGCCAAAATGTGTTTTTTTTGAGAGAACTAATCAAATGAATAAACTTCTGGCAAGATTGATGAAGAAGAAAAGAAGGTGTGGGATATTTCGACCCTGGTTTCCACGTAGGAGGCATGCAGGCCATCACTCTCACCTTGACAATTAAACAAGGAGAAGAGGTGTTAAAAATCAATAGTATTTCTTAACTCGTCAGTGCAGTGAGGATGCAAAGATGCCCAGATGGCCTAAATTCTCCAAATAAAGAGTCCCTCCGTATCTCTTCCTGCATCTCTGTCATTCTTTTGTACAGAACATGTGGAAGGTAAGGAAAACTCATGCAAATCCAATGGACACAGTCCCAGGAATGGCCCATACGTTAGAATTATCTAAGACTTTAAACTAGCTACAACAGAAATGCTAAAATCACTCATGAAAAAGGTGGACATGCGTGAAGAGATGGGGAATTTCAGCAAAGAGATGAAAACTATAAAAAAAGAGAAAGAAAAATGCTAGAAACAAAAAACGAGTTATCACAAAAGCAGAATTCATGAGATGGGCTTGAAGCAGAGCAGACAGAGGGGAGGACAGTACACTTCAGAGTGGCTCCATCAGAAGTCCCCACCCAAAGTGAAACTCTCAAAAGAGTAAGGAAAAACAGAACAGGGCCTCCTGATCTATGGGAATGTATACAATGAACATCCATACAAATGGAGGGAAAAAAATAAGGCAAAAAAATGTTTGAAGACACAATGGCCAAAAACGCTCCAAAACCGATGAAAACATAAACTCACAGAACAAGGAAGCTCAACAAACACCAAGAAAGACAAAAACCAAGAAAACTACACCCAGTCAACGGCTGAAAACCCAAGAAGCTATCTCGAAGGCAGGGAGAAAGGGACACATCACAAAGGAACAATTGATGGCAAACCTCTCATCAACAGTGAAGGCGAAATAAAAACATTTCCAGACAGATAAAGCTGAAAGGTTTATTTCTAGAAGACTTGCTCTGCCACAGATAATTTTTTAAACTTTTAAAATAATTTATTTAGGGTGAAGGGGAATTATACTGGATGGCGGCCCACATCTTCAGGAGGAATGGAGACTCCAGAAAGGGCAAATGCCCAGGCGAACACAAAAGACCTTTCTCAGACACACAGGATCAGGTTCTATGATCATCAACGTTGACAATGAGCCTGTTCACAATTCTTCCTGAGAATGCTGGAAAACCACAACCCTTTCACAGCACATTAAAATCACTGTGAGAACGCTGTTCAGCTGTTCATCCACTGCTACTTGAAATCATGAAAAGCTGTGAAGCCCATACAGTGTGACCCAGTGGAGGGAGGGGGGAAAGCAGGAAAGCATGGGTGAAACCGATCAATGCCAGTACTAGGACCCTTACTATTTTTGTTAGAAAGGGAACATGGTGGTGTAGAGTGCAGCCAATTTCCATTAAGTATTCTCTTTGCATAAACTAAGATCGTTGTTTTAGGATGTTTATTAATTCATTTTGCAATAGAGGATGTGGCAGATCATTCAGCAGACGGCTCGTACTCCGGGAATGCAGGAGGATAATGTACTCTAACCCCTGCAGGTCTAGGCAAAGGAGCCTGGAAAAAAGTGACGGTCCCTAAACACATCCTGCTATCATCTTGGTTTCCTAGCTGTTTCCAGCAGGAGCTTGAAGTCTGCTGAGATGGAGAAGTAGTGGTATAATAATACCAAGAACAAAAATGGTAATAACAGCAGCTCACACTTACACACATGCTCACTACACACGAGGTGCTCTTCTAAATGATTTTTGGTGTCTTAGTATTATTTATCATCACAACTACTTAGAAAACAGGTGCCATTATGACCCTCCCTCCCATTTCACAGGGGAGAAAACCAAGGCACAGAGAAGTGAAGTAGCTCATCCAAGACATGCAGCTAGCTGGTGGGGATGCAGTCAGAACTCAGGGTGACTGTGCTATAGCACTGCTATCTCTACGCAATAATGGCTCTTGCATCCCTCTCCTGGCTCTTTCGTGTTTATTACACTGAGTTTTGGAAGCAATTATAAAAATCAAATAAAACTTTACTCAAAATAGTTTTGGGATGTCAGTTACCTTACTGCCTATCTGACTGCAAACGGGGTTGGATCAGACATCTTAAATCCTTCCCAGGAGGCCTTCTATCAAAAGGAAAATGAGTAGGCTGAACCAGAGCAGTGATTACAAACGTAGCTTTTCCTCAGCCTTCTGGAGGCTCCTTAAAAATGGATTTGTGGATAAAATGAAGGTTCCTGTGGCCAGGATTCTCACCTGCCCTGGGTAGCTAGCTCACTACGCATGTGTGGGCAATAAGTTGTTATTGACTCTATATAAAGAGCCCTGCACAGTGCCCTGGGCAACACGGTGGCATGGCTGCAAGGCTGCAGCAGAGCAGAGCAGGGGCTGGAGTGGTGGCAGCGCGTTGGACAGAGGCCCAGAGAACGGCTGGGCGGGCAGAGAGGCTAGAGGCAGAGACCAGCTTGCTGCATGCAGACTTGCTCTGAGTGGACAGGATTCTAGTGACTGACCTGCCACTGTGAGAATAAAGTTGGGTATAAACCCTTTCACCCCAAGAACATACCATTGTCATTTTTCGGTCTCATTGAATCCATAGTGAACTTGCCTGGGGCTGAAACCCACTGGCAAGACAAACATGAAAACGGTATCACTTCTCATTTATCAGTACACACAGAACACTTTTTTACAAAAGTAAAAAGTATTTTGAAAAGCATACCTAGATAATAATAAAGGCCAAATTCAAAGGTAAAGATAAAAGTTACCTTTGAAACAGGAGAGAGAATTAATAAGAGGAAGCATGTTTCAATTACATCTGTAGCATTTCAGATCTCGAAAAGGATAAAAGATAAAAAAGAAAAAGAAAAAAAAGATCCTTAGGACCTTAATGAATCTGAATCATTGGAAATCTATGTTTTTAAAATTTCCAGGTGATTCTGATAAGGCAGCTGACCTAATGACAATATCTGGAAGAAACTAAACTCGGGTCTTCACTAGTTTTACAAAAATAAAATTCTGTAATGGAGTAAAATTAATTTTGTCATCTGACTTTCATTTCTAATCAAAGCTTTTAGCTTCTGATACTGTACTGTGTAATAGAAGTAAGGTATAAACATCAAATAGAGTGATTAATCAACGTAATCTCTTTAGAAAAAGGTAATTCACCATTTATTATATACCTCTCTTTTAAGAAATATCAGCAAGTAATAAAAATACTTGCAATTAGGCTTCCATTGACAAGTAGAGTCATTGCATGATTAGCCAAGCGGCTCTGATCTGTATCTCACAGCTGGTGGAATAAGATGTAAAAGGATTTCATTCCATCAGCATCTGACATCTTGAAACAGTTCTGTCTTTAATGGCCTATTTGTGAGCTGCACTGTCAGCTCAATGCCATGTCTTAGTGAAACAGTAAAATCCAGTGACACTGCACTTGACTTCCTGCTGTACTGAGGCAGTAAGAATGGAGTGTGCATGAAATACTAAACAAGCAGGAAGAATAAAGGAAACAAGAGAGCTTAGGTTTCAGAGTGGCCTTTCTGGTTCCCACTGGGGACTCAGTAAACACCAGAATGCGGAAGGATGGATGCAGGTGCCCAAGTGGAGGCAAAGAAAGCAGAGTCATGAAGAAAGCACCTTGCCTACTTCACCCTTCATCACCTCCTTTCTGAGGGGATGGTGCTGAGGTCACAGATGGAAGGAGTAATGAGGAAGTGGCCCATTGTCAGATGGCCCAGCAGAATGAAGTGCAAAGCCAGATTAAAATGTGAGGTCAGCTCCTGGCTGCATCCCTCACTGATCTCTGCATGAGCCCACCAACCTGCCACAGGGTCTCTCACCTGTAAACTGCTAATAATGACACCTTTCTTGGGTGGCTGTTTTGAGGATTAAGAGCTAACGATGGTAGTAAAGTACTCTGTAAACGTTAAAGGGCTTTAAAGATATCGGTTAACAGTGTGGTTGATATGTAACACGTTAAAGGTCTGTGCCTGGAAAGCAAAGCAAGCTCAGCAGCAGCAGTTCCTGACCATAGGACTCCCATTAAGACAATGAATGCCCTCTTCATTCTCTAACAGCGCAGACATGAGAAAGGCCATATCGATGTGCTCTGACAGACGCCATCATCAGTACCATCGATGTCTGACTTTTAGCCTTTCCTGGGGGATGAGGGACATAAGGTTTAAGGTTTCACGGCCAAGCGCATGTTACAAAAGCCATTCTTTTAAGTGTTTCGTCAGATTTTCCCTCCCCTCCCAGCCCTTGTTTCAAAGCAGGTACTAGCAGTGGATGATGGATGAGATGGTCTGGACCAATCAGTCCTGATGAAAACAACTAGGAAAGCAAGAGAAAGCACACGTAGCATCTTCCTAAGAACATGAAAGTGCTACTGCCACAGTGAGGAATTCCAGGGCCACAGTCCAGAAGATGGAATCCAGAGGGGCAGGCTGGCGGCTGGCACTGCCTCTGCCATGTCTGCGCAGGCAGCCGCGAGGTCAGGTAGCACCTGTGACAGCTCTGGGGCACTAGGGGTCAAAAGCTGGAGTCCAGGGTATGCGAGGGCCCTCGCAAAACACCCAAATCAGGAATGGGACCCCAAGGAATGTATCTTGGAATAAGTCAAACAAATACAAACCTGCCCTTGAATGGATTGTAGGCAGACTTCAAGTTACCTGAGTGGCTCTAAAAAATCTCAGGCTCTAAAATCAAACTGACTTTGGAAGAGCTAATGCCCTCCAAGCATGTGACAGAGGCAAATGAAAATGCTTTCTCACAGGGGAAGCACAGTGCTAAGAATCAAATTATTTCTACAGGAACAATTGGATACCTGCAAGAAAAAGGATGAAATTGGATGCCTACCTCCCACTACATGTAAAAATTAGATCAAAATGGATCACAGACTAAATTTAAGATCCAAAACTATAGAATTATTAGATGAAAACAGGTGTAGGTCTTCCAGACCTTGGGTTAAGCAATGGTTTTTTAAATGTGACACAAAAAGTAATAAAAAGTAATGGAGTGCTCTCACATATTACAGTGTGCATGAATCTTGACAATGTTGTGCAAATTGAAAGAAGCCAGTCACAAAGGACATGTATTATATGAATGAGTTTACATGAAATGTTGAGACTGGGCAAATCTATAGGGACAGAAAGCCAATTAGTGGTTGCCTGGGGCTGGGGCGGGTTAGGGCTACAGGCTGCGGCCGGATGGGGTGCGGTGAGGGGGTCGCGCAGGGCTGGGGGCGGCGCAGGGCTGGGGGCGGCCCATGGCTGCTACTGTGCTGAGCGCAGTGTCTCTCTTTAAGAGTGAGGAATGTGTTCTGAAAATTGATCATGGTAATGGTTGCACAACTCTGCGAATATACAAAAAAACAATGACTTATACTTTAAAATGGTGGGTTGTACGGGATGTGAATTATACTTCAATAAAGCTATTATAAAAAAATTAATCAAGTAAGTTTTTCCAAATATAATGACCAGCATGATGATCGGAAAACCTGGCATGCAAGAAGACAAAACGGCACGAACAAAAACAGGCTCGACCACAGGTAACAGAACCAGGTCCAAACTCCACCAAACCATGTCCAACAACCGTGCCTATTATGTGCTTGTCGTGGAGATAAAAGCCAAACATTTCTAAAAGAAATTTAAAACTGTAAAGTGATATTTCCAGTTTGAAAAAGAAACAATTAGATATTCAAAAATTGAAAACTACCATAAACCAAAATTAAGAACCTGGAAAAGAGGACCAAATTGAATAGTGGATTCAACACCACGAGAATGAGAAATAGTGAGCTGGAAAACAACAAGAAAAAAATAAGCCAGATGGAAGGAAAGAAAAGGAGGGGACAGTAAAATACAAAGAAGCAGAATACAGTGAAGAGACCTAACATACACTTAAATGTAGTTGGGGCAGCAGGATGGGTCGATATTACATTTTAAGAGAAAAGACTGAAAATTTTTCCAGAACTTAGAAAGAGGACAATCCACAGATTTAGAAGCCCAAGAATTCCAAGCAGAATGAACAGGAAAGAACCAATATCCAGACACAATAAAGTCAAACTAGAAAATCAAAGTAGAACAGAAAGTCCTAGAAGCAGCTGTAGACACGAGGCAGAGAGCCTTCTGAAGACAAGAGTTAGTGTGAGTGTCCTCAAAGCAACCAGAATATATCCCTATCCATGACACACCTATCCAGGTTAATCCATGCTTGCCTATGCTTGGAAAAAACAAAAATTAGAATAGAAACACACAGAAACCAACCCGCTGTCTTACCTTCAGCCACTGCTCGGCCTGCTCCTTGCTCTGGACAGCGAGAACAAGCGGGTCTGTGCCTTGCTGGGTGATTTTCAGCTCGTGCTTCTTCTTCTTGCCATCCTTCGGGATATAGGCGACACCGCAGCCCTGGAGCGGCAGTTCCATCTGAGGCTGCTGGTCCTTGGAGCTCTTATAGCACTGCATTGAACGTGAAAAGCCAGAGAGGCTGTGAGGGAGCTCAGGCAGAAACACTGAGAAAACTGGCATAACAGACACAGGAGTGTTGGCAAGGTGGGCAGAGGTCTCACTGAACAGTGCAGGAATGTGGCGACCGAGATGGGCACCACGCACACAGCACCGCTCCACACCAATCCTTCGGCCCCATGTACACGAAAATACATCTACGCGTGAATTCAGCAGTTTACCCAGCCTCTCTGCTGCAACTAACTGGGAAACAAAGTCCCTGTCTGATGGAGGGGAGCTTCCTCCATAAGTTAGGTGAATGCTGAAACAGTACTCTTGTTGAAACAGAACTGCCTTAACGTGGGCAGGCAATAACTTGGGTACTTTGTTCTATAATCCCTGTCATTTGATACCTGCCTATCTCATCCTGTCCCCTTTCTGAAAGGTGGATGGATGATTTTATTAGAGTATAAGTATCAACACACAGTATAACAAAATGTCTGCAAAGGTTTGTTTCTTAGTTGAGCAGAAGATCCAAAATGCATGCTGTTCCACTTATACCAGTGATGTTCACTCCATAAAGTTCACATCATTCTTGCTTAATTTACATCTATAAAACCTAGAATCTGTTCACAAGTTTCCCTGCCCCCTTGGGTTTAATTGTATTACTCGGGACCAAAAGCATACCTCCTACTGGAAATACGCAGTCTAGGAGTTCAGATATATGGGTCCTAGCTCTGTTCCTAATTTAATATGCATTCTGGGAAGTTTCTTAAAACTTCCTGACATTCTTTCCTTATTTGTAAAATGAATTATTGCCGTTATTGTTATTTTGCTAAGTCACATTAAACTTGTAAGAATAACATCTAGTACCACATATTGAGTGTCAACATGATGTGAGGTGTCCCATGCATCTCATTTAATCATCACTGTCGTTCACTCTGCAAATTAGGAAACAGGCTTGATTGATTAGATAACTGGCCAGAAGTCAACCTGGAAAGTGGTCAATTCCAGCCCAAGCTGAGTGCAGAGCCTATCATCTTGACTCTAAAACATCTATTCATGAAGAAATGGATGAATAGATACCTATTTTCAGAAATGATATCTACAGCCCTTCCCTATTTTACAGTTCAAAGCTTTGGCTCTTGAATGGCACAGGTATGAAATACATCCCTTATTTTAAAAAATTCAACTGATGATTGCCCTGTCAAAAAAGGAAGAAAAATACACCAAAACCAACTAGCCTTAGAGTGCTATGAATGTTTACCATTTACTAGACTTTTCACATTCTCAGTAAGTACCAAAAAAAAAAATGTGACAAAAAAAGTAACAGTGTGGCAGAAGGGGTTAAAAGGGAAATGCTACAGCTCATGTTCTTGCTTAGGGCAAAAGCCTCAAAATGGCAGGTCATTAGGACTGATGGACACAGCCTGAGGTCATTGCAGATCGGCTCCCCAGGGAAATGGGCTGTGAAGCAGAGGGCAGCCTGCAGGATCCTTAGGAAGGTGTGGACACCTGCAGGAGAGAAGGGAAGGAGGCAGGATGGGGCTCAGGGAGAAGCTGAGCTGCAACACGGTTCACAGAAAGCCTGGGGGGGCACCCCGGGAGCTCTGGGCCTGGATGCTCGGGCCTCACATGGCCTCCCTTCCAAGGGAGCGTGGCTTTCAGAGAGTATTCTGCTCCCTGCTGGTGAGGGAACAAGTCCTACAGTCCTATGCGGAGTGCCCCTGAAGAGCTCCCTGGGCACAAAAAGGAACAGCTTCTAGACACGTGCATAAAAAGGCTATAATGTGGCATGCTGGGGACATTTTTGTTTTCTGTTTATAGTTGTCCCTACTGTTAAGACTTGGAAAGCATTTGCTCTCATCATTACTAATTTTTTTTCACTGTCAACAGGGGTCATCTGGGCAGTTTGGTCCAAGGTCATTTTTGAATGAAAAAGAAGCTTCATAATAAAAGCAATTAACTTTGATTCTGCATTTTGTTGAAGATAATAAATGAAGAAATGTGAAGAAAACCTTCATCTGGTTTTCCATTCATTTCTTCTTGAACATTTACAACTATTCTAAGTAGTAGATATTTTCATCCTGGTTGTGAAGATGGGAAATCTGGTAGGAGATGGACGAAATGTAGGCAAAAGGTGGGGAGGGAAAAGGTGTGATGAAAGAGGACAGTGGAGGGGAGTGCGGGCCAAGGGTGTGGCCACCCGCCCCCCTGTGTGGACCCTATAGACCACAGGCTTTCCTCCTCGGCTGTCAAGCCTCTCTTTTAAATGAGAGTCAACTGAGTATTTTTAAAACATTTATATAATATACCCACATCTTGCAGCCATTATGTCCAATTGCAAATAAGGACCATATTAAACTTTTTAATATTTTTCTTCTCATTTTTTACTTTAAAATTCCCCCATGCATCATTTCTGGCATATTCCATATTTGGAAAAAATTCAGGCCACACACATGGGAAAAATGTGTACTCAAAAAGTATTTCTAAACAAAACCATTAATTAAAATATATACAATGTCCTAAGAATCTAGTAAGATAAAACTCCCATAATTCACAGAGGAAACTACAAAACAAAAGGTCATCTGCTCCATTAAAGAATGATGTACAGAATCATAAATTCTCCTGTGCTTTGTTTCAGTGAGGTAATTGAGTGATATTTCCCCCAATGTTAATTTGAAAGAAAAAGCAAATGCAAAAACATACTCAAAAATTCACAGTTCCCATCACCAAGCATAGTTCTAAATGAACTGTGCAGGAAGGAAGAAGGAGGGGCTGGGGGAGTATCACACCATTCTCAAAGGCTCTTGCCTCCTTGACAGGGTCCCTTTTGGAATAACACTTACAACAAAGCGTCTGTTTTTATGAGCCCTGATTCTCTGTTACTTACTCTAGCTTCCTTTCTGCTTTGCAGATTAAAAAAAAAAAATCAGCTTTAGCTTTCCAAAAGAGTCTCCTTTCCTGGGCACTCTCCTCGAAACTGCCTGGCCTACCAGCCCACTTGTATGACCTGGCTTGGAGGAATTCACTGACTCACTACAAATGAGAAAATCCATCGTACAACTTCTGGAAAGTTAAAGAATTGTGCGTTTCCACTGATACAAACCGCAGACACTGAGCAGATGGGAGTGACTGCGCCTGCCGGCTGCTTGGGTGAGCCAGCGAAACCAGTGACATTAAGGACATGGTGACCTCAGCCGGTGCCTGCGGACAGCCAGAAGCTGAGGTCTGTGCCTCCCTTCCCTCTGCGCCGGCATTAACGTTGCCCGGACATAAATTCCATCCAGTTGGATGGCTACCAGGACCTTACAGACTGGACTGTAGCAGAGAAACCAAGGCGCAGGGCCTTACCAGCAGCTTGGTGTCTTTGACGACACAGAGCAGCTTGGTCCACTGCCCGAAGCGCTTCTTCCGCAGAAGGAAGGCACAGATCTTGGCGTCCTTCACCAGGTCCATGGAGGCCTCCTCAGAGGGCCACTGGTGCCGTGTTTTCTTCCCCTTTCCATCCTCCTCCTCTTCATCATAGGATTCATAGGAGCTGCTCATTGCATCTGAGTCATAATCTGTCAAAATAAAGAATGAAAGGTAAAGGGCTTGGTTGTGAACATCTTATCTTGAAGCCCACCTATGGGTCCAGAGCAGTTGTTATGTTCATATGAGGAAGGGGCTTCTGCATTCAGTGTGCTGGGGAAGCAGTGATTAGTAAAAACAGGGAAAAGCTAAGACTCTGGCAGGGAAACCCAAGGAAAAGTTTTGAACTGAAGTGACTAAGAATTCTGAATTTGTAAAGCCATTTCTAGACTGTTCGGCAGGGGCCAGCTCTCTGCAGACCCTGTGTTGTTGAATCCTCGCCATGTGCCTGCCAGGCACACATCAGCCCTATTCTGCTGCTTTCTGCCAAGGGAAGCACTCACGGAGGGCCCCGGCTCCCATGCACACACCTCTGCGTTAACATTCTTTCAGCAGGCGTGTCCTTCTGCCCGCTGACATCACCGCACACACAAACCCTTCCTGACGCTCAAGTTCACACCCAAGGCCACCCCCTCCTTCAGGTCATCCTTGGGCCTTTCAGAGACATTTGCACAAACTTCTCATTCTGTGACACATGAGCACTTCAAATCCAGATCATTTTTAGATTCCTAAACAGATCACATCGCTTCTGACCTCTGGGTGTCTGCATATGCTGCTCTCATGTGAAGGCATTTTGTTCATCTCACTGGATCTCCTGCCTTTGCCTGGATATATGCGACCATCTCTGAGGATTTAACTGATTGGAACCTCCAGAATTACCAAAAGCCAGCTGCTATGCATTCAATGAATCCATCAAATCCATGGGCTGAAGCTTGAACCCCAGTGTGACCATGTCTGGAGACAGGACTTCTAGGATTACAGTTGAATGAGGTCATAGGAGTGGGGCCCCAGTCTGACAGGATTGGTGGCCTTAGAAGGAGAGGAAGGGAGAGATCTTGCCCTCTGTCTGCCATGTGAGGAAAGTGAGAAGGTGGCTGTCTGTAAGCTAGCAAGAGGGCCTCCCCACGCCTGCCCAGGCTGCAGTCCTGACCTTGGACTTCCAGCCTCCAGGACTGAGAGAGCAACTGTCTACTGCTTTGCTAGCCAGTCTTCAATGCTTCATTCTGGTGGCCCAAGCAGACTAGGACATGGGGAAAGCTGCTCCTCTCTGCTTCCAACCCAGCCTAGCACAAAACCTGTCCTGCTATATGGTCACTGCTGTCGGGCTGTCAGGCTGCAGGCCCGCCGAGGGGAAGGAGGACTCATTACTGCATATGATCATCCAGCAGGCAACAAAGTCCTGGCACAAGATAAGTAATGAGCATCTGTAGGCAGGAGACCTGCTAGACGAACTTATGTTGTACCAGCAAAGCCCTCAGAAGGATGGCTGGCATGTTACAAGTGTGTAATGACTACTAGGGACTGTCAGTAATATTATTAATTTCAGCCTGACTGAGAGATAAGCTCCTTGACTCAGTGTCTGATTCATTGCTGCCTCCCTTCCACCCCCAGACACATCTGGAATACGTTCACTTTGCAAACATATTTGAGGAATGAACACCTACATAACAAATGAGTGACAGATAAGGAGAATCTAAGGCTAAAGCAACTGGTTGCACAGTTTGGGAAGTGGCTGAAATGGCAGACCTTATGCAGAATAAGATTCACACCTTTTACCCACTGGAAACTGGTGATCAGTAGTCAGGCTTGTGTTTTAACCTCCTGGCAGAGAACCACTGCCCAGAGAGGAGATACACGGACTAGAAGTCTAGGTTGCCGTTTCAGTCATGATGATGGAGTCAGGGAAGGATTTGAAGCAAGAAACCAAGGTGAAGGAGAGAGAGCTTTTGCAGCAGCATGGAGAATGGGCTGAGCTGGACCGGCCAGAGGCCCTATGAGGATCTGGAGGAGGATGCGGAGGTGTGCTGAGAGGACAGTGAGGAGCGGGGTCAGGAGGTGCTGAGGGCCCTGGTCACCGGACACTATGAAGAGTGAGCAGCAGTGCAGAATCCCCACTGTGCTGCTGCACACAAACCCCTCCAGGAAACCCCTCCACCCCAAGCAGGATCCCCTCATGGGCTCACAGCCTCCCCCACATACTCACTACATGCACCACACCTCTGGTTACACGTAGCTGCAGTGGCTCTTCAAATCTTAATTCTAATTAAATAAAATTAAATGTTCAGTTCCTCAGTTGCATGACCACATTCCAAGTGCTCAGTGGTCCTGTGCTGAGTGGCTGAGACCCAGGGGAACACAGACAGCGTGCAATGCCATCACTGCAGAAGACCAGGCTGGGGTGGCTAAGATGCACGCAGTGGACTGCAATCTCTGTGGGACACAGAGAAGACCAAAGGGGGAGCTTTTGATCTGGATCTGTTATGAGTCATTGCCAACCAGACAGAAAAGTCTAGAAGGAGGAATGTAATAAACAAAAGCACTGGAAAATGTCAAACTTCTTAAAAACAGAGTAGATCAAAAGTAAACTCATAATGGATCAAAGACCTGAATGTAAGTCATGAAACCATAAACCTCTTAGAAAAAAGCATAGGCAAAAATCTCATGGACATAAACATGAGCGACTTCTTCATGAACATATCTCCCCGGGCAAGGGAAACAAAAGCAAAAATGAACAAGTGGGACTATATCAAGCTGAAAAGCTTCTGTACAGCAAAGGACACCATCAGTAGAACAAAAAGAGATCCTACAGTATGGGAGAATATGTTCATAAATGACATATCCGATAAGGGGTTGACATCCCAAATATATAAAGAACTCACATACCTCAACAAACAAAAAGCAAATAAGCCAATTAAAAAATGGGCCACTGAGTTGAACAGACACTTCTCCAAAGAAGAAATTCAGATGGCCAACAGGCACATGAAAAGATGCTCCACATCGCTAATCATCACAGAAATGCAAATTAAAACCACGATGAGATATCACCTCATACCAGTTAGGATGGCAACATCCAAAACACAAACAACAACAAATGTTGGCGAGGATGTGGAGAAAGGGGAACCCTCCTACACTGCTGGTGGGAATGTAAATTAGTTCAACCATTGTGGAAAGCAGTATGGAGGTTCCTCAAGAAACTCAAAATAGAAATACCATTTGACCCAGGAATTCCACTCCTAGGAATTTATCCTAAGAATGCAGCAGCCCAGTTTGAAAAAGACAGATGCACCCCTATGTTTATCGCAGCACTATTTACAATAGCCAAGAAATGGAAGCAACCTGAGGGCCCATCAGTAGAAGAAGGGATAAAGAAGATGTGGTACACATACACAATGGAATATTATTCAGCCATAAGAAGAAAACAAATCCTACCATTTGCAACAACATGGGTGGAGCTAGAGGGTATTATGCTCAGTGAAATAAGCCAGGAGGAGAAAGACAGGTACCAAATGATTTCACTCATCTGTGGAGTATAAGAACAAAGCAAAAACTGAGGGAACAAAACAGCAGCAGACTCACAGAACCCAAGAATGGACTAACAGTTAGCAAAGGGAAAGGGACTGGGGAAGATGGGTGGGAAGGGAGGGATAAGGGGGAAAAAGGGGCATCACGATTAGCAGGTATAATATAGGCGGGGGGGCATGGGGAGGGCTGTACAACTCAGAGAAGACAAGTAGTGATTCTATAGCATCTCACTACGCTGATGGACAGTGACTGCAATGGGGTAGGTGGTGGGGACTTGATATAATGGTGGGAGTCTAGTAACCATAATGTTGCTCATGTAATTGTACATTAATGATACCAAAAAAAAAAACCAGAGTAGATCTTTTCATTTTTAAATAGTATTTACAAGTTTGCAACAGAAACCAAGCTGGCGGTTACCTTTGTGGGGAGGGTTTGTTACAGGGAAGGGACAAGAAGCTTCCAGGGCTGAGTCTATTCTTGACCTGGTAGTGGTTTCACAGATGTTTTGTGTTGTAAGTCACTAAGTGTATATTCATATTGTATGCACTTTTGGATAAATACATTGTATTTTAGAATGAAAGTGTTTTTTTAAAGTTTAGCATGGTTAGCATGTAGGGCATGTGAAGGGCAGTGGCAGAATAAGACACTGAAAAGACAGGAGGCAGCTGGGCTGTGGGAGACCATGCACAGTTCTGTGGCCTGATGCAAACGGCAAGATCTCCGATGGGCAATGGACAACATCAGACTTTTTATCTCAGAAAGATCATGCTCGCAATAGCTCGGAGGATCACAAATCCTTCAATGCTTAGCACATTTCTCAGAACATCAAATTCAGTAAACATTTCACGGACAAATGAGAAGTACTAATGAATAAATTAGCCATAAATGGGAACTACCTTTAATTCAGTCAACAAATATTTATTGAGCCCTCACGATGTGTCAGGCAGTATTTTTCATACTTCTACTTCTCTGCCAGGTGCTGTTGAAGATGCCTGAAAAGACGAGGGCACTTCACGTTTACAAAGGGCATTTGCATCTCCATCTTGTGGGTCCTCTCGGCCACCCAGCCAGGGACGGGCCCAGAGCAGTACAGGGCCCTATGCGCAGTCTGTTACCCACAGTCAACGGTGGGCTGGACGCAGATGACCCTCCCTGACACGTTACCAGAAGGTCACCAGCAGCCTAATACTGTGTCACATGCCTGCGTCACCACCTCACGTCAGCTCATCACGGGGCACTTTATCATCTCACATCATCACAAGAAGGGTGCGTGCAGCACAGTGGGGGGTGGGGAGAGAGAGAGACCACAGTCACATAACCTATAGCACAGCATGTGGCCAGCACTGTCCTATTTCATTATCAGTTATAGTTGTTAATCTCTCACTATGCCTAATTTACACATTAAACTCCATTATAGGTGTGTATGTATAGGAGAAAACAGTATATATAAGGTTCAGTACTATCTGCAGTTCAGGCATCTGCTGGGGGACTTGGAACGTATCCCCTATAGATAAAGGGGACTACAGTCTCCTTATAAGGAAAGTAAGAATGATGCTGAAAGACCAAGTAACTCATCCAAGACCACATCCCTGGTAGCAGCAGGGCCCATGGTGAGCGGCTGAGTGCCTGGTGAGCGGCGGGGCCCCTGGTAGTCCCGTCACCCTGGGGAATGGGTTGAGGTCCACAGATGAAAAAGACAGAGGAGGTTCATTGTCCCATCTTCTTCCGAGAGAGCAGACTGACAGATGCATTTTTAGACGAACATCAGCCAACTTAGCGGGAAACAAAGAGCAGTTAGGAGCAACAGTTTGAGCCTTAAAAAATCACCTCTCTGAGAAGTATCTTGGACAGTTACCAACAAAGAGCAGAATTTCTCGTGATATACTCATTCCACGCACCTCCCGGTGGCTCTAAGCGTACTTCCAGGAGTCACTCTCTGGGGCTGGGGTCTGGATTATGTTTGGAGATAACGAGGGCTTTGTGAAAAATGAAGAAAGACACAGAGTGGGATTGGGGGTGGACTATAGATGACCTTTGGACCTTGAGTGAGTGGTACAGGAGCTCCCAGAGAGATGGATGGAGGGCTGTACTTGGGGCAAAGCCAGAGAGAGCGTGATCAGGAACCACAAGCCCCGCAGGTCCCAGGACGAGGAGGCTGACCGGAATCAGCAGGAGAACTGGGCGGGTCTGTGCCCAGGGGATGCTGCTGGTCAAGAGATGCTCTTCTACACAGACGCTAGTCTTATGGGCAGGAACTGCCATCACTGTGCAGTCCTGATGGAGCTAAAGAACTATTACTTTAACTATATAAAAATACATATTTCAAACATACCCATACACCATAAAATCGGCATTTCAGCCAACTGCCCTTGAGGAGAGAGAGGAGTACAAGGAGGGGAACTAGGAAACTGAAAATAAAATGGAATGTAAATCTGAACCCCGAAGGCTCACAGGGTCTGCCGGGCTGTGCGCTGTCAGCTGAGCCAAGCCGGAGCACATTTCCCAGGACTGGTCTGGCTTAGGGCTGCCATCGGGGAACTTGGTGAGCAACTGGACAGCAGAAAAGGACCAGCAGCCATTACACGCAGAAAGTCAGTGAGGGCCACTGGGCCTGTGACTGGACACCCCTCATCTGCTGCAGGGCCTCCTCCCTTGACAGCTCACATCCCAGCCAGGCGCACACATGACTCCATAGCCAGGAGCTCCTGTACCTTCTGTGGGTCACCTGTGTCACCCAGTTTGGAGGGGGTGAAAGACAGATGGGCTGCAGTTTGTCCTTGCAGATCACAGCGTATCCCCGTTCAAGTCCAGGTTTTCTTCCAGACTGTTGTTCTGACCAGATGCACAGGCAACAGCCTTCTACTGACTTCCACAACAGCCCCCACATTTGTGTGAGGTCTGACCCAACACTGAATCTTCCGTCCCACCTCATAGCACTTCTGCTTCTCCGATCAAACCCTGTTACAGAAATTGGTATTGGAAGCCGTCAGCAGGCTCTTGTAGGTGAGCTCAGGCAGGCCTTTAGGATTTCAGAGCACAGCTCTGCAGACCTCTGAAGACAATTAGTTTACTGTTGAGAAACTGCTTTTGGCTCACTGACAACCTAGTATGCTAGTAGAGTCTAAATGCTTGGTTCTGGGCACCAAGTCATAATGCAACCTCGGCCGCCTAACAGGGACTCTGCGTTACCTGACCCATCAAGAAGCACCTGACTATCAGGTCTGCCTCTCCAGAGGCTCCATCAGGCCCGGACGTGTGAGCAAGGTGCATGACCTAGTAGTGCAGAGGCCTGTGGCCCCTCCTGCTGCTGCACTGCCTCCTCCTCTCAACACTGATGCATGTACAGCCTGATGGTTTGTGTGGATGGTCAAGATTTTAGAGGAACTAGTAGCAAGGGGGTCTGCAGAGGAGGCTGTGAACAGACCAGGCGAATGCTTGGCAAAGAGCAACCTCAGCGGAAGGTCTTTGTCACCAAGTAAATAACATGACCCGTCACACAGACGTTGGTAAACCCCTTTCCCAAACTTCCTGTCTGCATGGACTCATGCACAAATGGCGATGGTGGCCAGGGTGGAGGTCACACATGGGACTCAACCACACGGACTGCCACTCATGAGGATTAATCTGACCCTGGCACTTCTGAGCGTCCTACCTGTGCAGGATGCCACTCCCTGGGGTCACAGCCAACCACTAGCAGCAGGTTGTCGCTGGACCCCTTCCAGCTTGGAAGGGCCGGTTTATTCTCACTGGGACAAAATTAAAGTGCACTTGCCTTTCTGTGCACAATGCTCCTGTCAAAAGCAGTGCCCGTGGTCTCTGGAACACCCTAGTCACCATCACAGGACCCCACACAGCACTGCTTCCAACCATGGAATTCGATGTACAGTAAATGAAGTTTATAGCTATGGGTTTGTGCTCATGAAATTCACCAGTCTTGCCACATCCCCATTACCCTAAAACAGCTCACACAACAGACCTGCAGAATGTTCCTGTGGATATTCAATTTCAGGACCAGCTAGACTGGTCACACCTGGCACCGGGGGCTGCTGTCTTCTAGAATATCTTCTAGCACATGTGCCCTGCCCCAGTCGGCTGCTTCTCCCAGAGCCGGGATTCTCAGGCCTGGGAATCCAGGGATGAAAATGGGAGAGGCTCCTCTCACTATTGCCCCTAGTCTCCACTAACAAAACATTTGCCTCGCTCCCTGAAATTTTGGCTCTGCTAGCCCTCAGATCTTAGTTTCTAAGGACAGAATATTCCCTCCAAAGGATATAGCAATCGCTCCATTAACCTGGAAATGGAGAGACAACAGGCAAAGAAGGAGTGACTGAGTCCGACCACCTGGGGAGAAGGAGGAGCATGTAGGGGACCCCTCGGTGTCCCTCGGTACCCCCTGCCGCGTGAGTAAAGTCAGTGGACAATCACAACCATCCCATGCAGGCAGTCCTGCCCAAAGCCCAGACTTTCAGGAAGGAAAGATGAGTCATCGTATCCGACGAACAACCCAGGTGCTTGCTGAAGGCGAAGGGAACATGAAGGAAGTTACACACCCTGGTTAGGGTTGCGGGCTGCCCTGAAAGGACGGAACCAGGTATGAGTCTTCATTCCTGACTTTGAAATGGAAGCATTTGTCTGTGTATAAGCAAATACTCCTCCTCCCCTGCATCCGACATCAGGAGTGCTAACAGTTGACCTTGGATCTCAATACTTGTTACTCAGCTAGAAGAAAACGGATGTCACCCTAAATGGAAAAGGGGCTTTGGATCCTCTGGGGGAGCTGGGAGTTTTCCATCATATGGGTGATGGTTGAATCCTGTTCTGCTGAACCATGATTCTGCCTTTGTCTTTATTTGGAAATTGGATGTAGTTAAAAGAGGTGTGCATGGATGCCAAACTGAAACAAGATAAATGGTGGTGGTTTTTATACTGTATCAACTTAGCAAGGCTGGAATTACCTCTCCCCAAATTCCGTTTCCTGGATGACTCTGGGTTAGGGCTGGCCACAAGAAAAAGTTGTGAGCAATCCAGAAGGCAGAAGGGAAGCAGCTGCCAGCACACTCTGCAGGCCACTGCAGCACGCCAGGTATGGCTGTGGCTCACACATGTCACTGGCCTGCCTTCAGCCTGGGGCAGCCATGGGGCCCTCAGTGCCTCCAGTTCCAGCTGGGGCATCTCCCTTGTCAACGCTGAGTCCTGGGCTGGGTGTAAGCAGCACCGTGGGGGCTTGGTCCGGCCTCCCTTGCTGATCGTCCATGTCATCAGGCTTGGAGGAAGGTGGGACAGAAGTGGGCTCCAATCTGTCCTCCTTCCCCAGGCCCCACCCACCTATTCTTCCCCAAAGCCAGCCTACTCTATAGGCTTCCTCACTGGCTCCCACAACTGCGTAAGGCCTCATTGCTATAACAGACCCCTCACTCCACAACACTCATAATGGCTCTGCTTCTCTGATGAAACCATACCTGACAGGGTTGAGCTGTCAAAAAGTGCACAGAGAACTGCAGATAGCCAAAGCTTGGCCTAATCCTCAGGGGAAGGGGCGGTCCTCAGCCTTCTGCTGTCCAACCAGACACTCAATTAATTAAAGAGGCTGCCACTGCTAATGCCACCTGCGAGTGTGGGTCCCACCACTGCTCTTTCTTCGGAATTAGTTCAACAAAATTTGTCCACCAGTCAGCAACTGAGGAGTGGCTTCTCTGAAGAACAGGACGTGACACATCAGCTATGTGGGGCTTCTCACAGTGAAAAGCACCTAAGGCCCCCCAAAGTCAAACACAATTACTATCAGTTTCTAGCCTTGAAAGTATGTCAGAGGGAGGGGAAAGGGAGGTGGCAGCAGGCTAGAACTAAATGTTCCAAATGCTGGAAATACCCTTATTAAACCCAAGTCTTTTTTTCACTCACTGCTGCTAGAGAGAAAGAAGACCAATGAAGCTTTGAATTATATTAAGCCATTTAGTCTTTTGTGTTGTCTAATGTATCTAGTAATTTCTGAAATTGTGGACACTTAGAAATTACCAGGATGCATTTTCCTAAATAGTTCTTAAGTGAAAAGAAATTAAGACACGTAACTTGTAAATCTCAAAACCTGGTACTTCCTAACTTCCTCTTCAGAACTGTCTCTTTTCTCATTCAGAATGTAACAAATATTTATTGCTACTGGGCTTAGGCTGTGTCAGCACTTTCAGGAAGCTGAGAAAAAGGCCCTTCCCCTTATTGAGATTTACGGTCCAGCTGGCCTGGGTTCTGTATATCCCTTTCACATTCTGAAAATATTCTGGGCAGGGGGACAGGTCAGGGAGCACTTCCTGTAATAGTCAACTTAGAGTCTGCTTTGCTGAAATGGCTCGCCTATTTATTGCCAGGGAGGAAAAAGATCAGAAAACTCAAAGTCTTGTGGAGCAGAGACCTCAGGGAAAATGGATGATGGAGCATGTGTCCACGAGAGGACAGCTGAGGTAGGATAACATGCCCTGAGGTAGGACAGACCACGTGCTGGCAGCCTTGTGATTCTAATAAGCAAAGACTCTTTGCCTCCCTTATTTTATCTTTCATAAGAAAAGCAAGATTCCCTAAGTCTGCGTATATTCAGATATTCTACTCCACTTCATTATGAGACGACAGCTCGCTGCCTGACAGAAATACAGCCAATGATCCAAAAATAAAATTCCAGAGAGAGTTATGAAGAGGTTTCCAATGTCAGGTTATCTTTCTTCATGTGAATTTGAAAGCTGTACAGATAAAGAAGTGCTTCTGAGGGCTGCCAGGCAGCCAGCTCTCTAGAGCCACATCATGACAACTCTAACTTAGACAAAACTCTTCTGGAAAACCTGCATAAATGGAAGACAAAAAAAAGAAAAGCCTGTGGCTCAGGTCGCTATTTGTTTTGTGCCTGATTACTGCAGCCTGGGAGACACTGCGTTCACAGAGCACGATGAATTCAGCCTGTGGGGACACGTACTGGTCAAAGTCGGGGGCCTGCACCCACAAACATGCCACAGAAAGCCATATGTATCCAAATGAACGTGTTCCCAATTTGCCACGGGAACACGTATTGTTTAGATACATGTTTCCACCGCAGTGAGCTTTCACTAACTGGGAGTCACAAGGGAGACAATCTGAATCAGCAAAGGCATCCCGTGTGCACTTTTCAAAGCCCTTCCTGTATTCACCTCTTGGGATCAAGAGGTGCTTCTGTCCGCCTCCCCTGGTGTTGTGTGCAAGCCCTGCTGCCTTTCATACCATGGTCCCCCAAACCACGGGACCAGCTTTGCCAGGCAGATGCCACACTCACTTGATGTGATGTATTCTGGAGCCTTCCCGGGGCTCAAGGGCACGGCTTCCTCGTAGTAGCCTTCGGGGAGAGAGGACGTGGGCAGCGGCGGTGGTCCACTGTCAGGTGGCTAAGGAAGAAGGCAGACAGCATAGACATTAGCATAACCATAGAAGTTGGGTATTCCACCTAACAGGTGCTGTCTGGCATTTTCCACTTTCCTTCGCACAGGCCACGCAAAAAAAATAGCATCCTATGAAGAGGCGTGGGGCCTCAGTTCCCCACTAGATGGCCGCTAGGTCCCCAGCCTTCGCAGCCTGGCCCTGGCCACATAAGTGCCATGCATCCTGAGGCCCTGTGGTCAGCACCCTGCACACAGGCCTCAGCAGGGCTAACTTGCCCTTGCAGCCAGCCTGTACCCCTGCCCTCCGCTCTCCGGCGCCCACCAGTAGCACCACCTAAGCAGGGGCTGGATAAAGGGATGTGGTTTGTCCACAATGTCACCACACTCCACATGTGTGGCAGAGAAATGTGAGAATACATAAGTGAAAAAAAATCAGTCGCCAGCCATGAGTAAAACTCCTCTGGTGAAGGAGTTACCTCACAGTTTCCCGTCAGCCTCTGGGGTGAGGCATTTGTGTGCTGGAACCATAACTTGGGAGCACGCAGAGCTTGCAGTTCAGCAGTGTCCAAACGACCCACCCTTCAAGTCCCACCGAAGGCCCTTCCTCCCTCACATGTTCTGGACACTGGAACGTGGACCAAGCTCTCTTCCTGAGACCGCATACAGCCGGCCAGCACCTCACTCACCGATCCCCATGCCAATGGAAGGGGACAAAGGGAAGAAAGACAACATTTGCCCATCACCTGCTACTCGCCTGGCACAGGACTAGGTGCTGCTGCACTGGCCACAGGCTGCATCTGGTGACCTGCTTAGGGGTCCTTCAGGGCAGATACTACATAACCTTATGTTTCACAGATGCAGAAAGTGGGGCTCAGCGTCTGAAGAGCCTTCTCAAAATCAGACACTAGAAAATGACACCAGGTCTGCCCACTAAAGACGTTTTTATATTCCTCCTCTCTCACTTTCTCTTTTCTAGCTAGTTCACACTACTTATCCTCCATAAACAAACTAGAAATATATCACCGAGAATGGAACAGAACAGAGGCCCCAAACTGCCGATCTATCAAGTTAAATTTCCAAGTAGAACAATGTTCCAAAGAAATCATAGGGCTTTTTTCATATATATGTAAACTCTTGAGAATGTGAACTCCACCCCTTTCCATGTAACTCAACTCTGAATCCAAGGAGCCCTTTGTGAATGACTAATCACCCGCTGTGCATCCAGCCTACTCCTTCCTCAGGCCAGATGAAGGAAGGTTGTTTAATCACGATTACTGCATGTATTCCTCATACACTGGAAGGCAGTTTTCTCTCTTCCACCCCATCCGTGTTCCCGATTCCCTTGTGTTCCCTTCATGTGAGGCTGCCCCTGATCACCATCACACTGTGATCTTCACCAGACTGCATCCAGGGACTCCACATGCCCCTGAAGGGCAGCTCTTACCCCAGAACCTGACGCACCGCCCCCGGCCCCAGGCAAGGTCCCAACAGGAGGCCATGCCCAGGGAAAAACCTCTGCTTGTTGCTTTTGGAAAAGAGCTCTTTGATTCACTGAATGTCTTTCTTCACAAAACAGAGGGTATTTCAACTTCCTTTTAGTATGCTGAAACAGTCAAACTATTCATATCGAGAGAAAGCATTACAAAAGTTGAATCAAACATTTATGAAATAGCACAGCCACACATAATCATGAGGTGTGTGAGGAGCAGAGCTCACTCTCAGCTGATGGGGTGTCTCGACAGGGACTCTCAGACCCTACGACGGTCATATTGGCACAACCCTTCTATAGGTATGCCCTTACATCCAATAATTCCCATTCTAGAAACACTGCCCAGGTCTACTGGTCATGTGAGCAGAAATGTATAAGGATGTTCAATAAAAGTCTGTTCAGCACGACCCCAAAACCACCTTGATGTTCACTGAGAAGCTCAGAGATGCTGACAGGCCCACGTGCAGGCACTAAGAAGGGTGGCATGCACCACAGTCATTCGCTTGAAAAATCTCTACTAGATACTGTGACATGAAAGAAAACAAGTGTCCTGTGAGCCCTTTTAATATAATCATATTTATGCCTGCACACAAGGGAAGAAGGCCATTTATCAAAATGTTAACAAATGGCTGCCTCTTTTTTTTTGCATATCGGTAGGGCTTAGATTGTCTACACAGTATTTATTTGTTAAAACCAGAAAAAATTAAACTATTTTTGCTTTGAAGTAATACCCCTCAAAAACTAATACTTCTAGAGGAGCACCCTCTCTCCAAAAAGGATCCACACTCCACTCCCAAATACTGTTTACCTTTGAAATTCTGCCACAGGGGTTTCAGACACTTGGGAGAATATTATGGTTTGTTAAGGGGCAAGTGGGAGAGAGGCTAAAAGAGGGACTGAACTGTTATTTATCACTTCCAGAGGAAAAACATACATCTTTCAGATCCTCCCCAAAAGGCAGGATCACCATTAACAGGAATTTTCCAAAGCAGGGGAGGCAGACTTCCAGAAGGGATCATGGAAAAACAGGACAGACGAGGACAAGAGCAGAGAGGGATGCTGAGCACTTGAGTACCTATCATGCACCGTGTCTGCGTCCAGGGTCTTCCTTGGTCAATGCAACCTTCCCCGGACCTCGAGTCCCAGTCTCCACCCTTGCAAATGAGGGCAACTGGTCACGATCATCTCTGATATCCATCCCGGCCCTAAGATTCAATTCTAATCTTCTTATAAAGTGGCAGGTCTTCAGGCCATAAAGCCAACTTTATCTATTCAAAACTTTAGTGAGACTTGGCCCCAGGTCCTCACCAAAGGTAAATGACACTATAATCTCTGGCCAGGGGAGATGCTTCCGATGTACCTTCTAACATGAACACCACATGCCAGCGGGCATCACTCTGATGGGACTTTGTCTCAACACCGCCGGACCCGGTCTGCCGAAGCTCTAACACTGTGTTTTGTCCGTCACCAGCGTTTCCTGGGCTGGGACACTGGCCAGTAAAATAAGTGACTGAACTCAAACCACCTCAGTGCTCTAGATACTTAAAAGAAATATGAGAAACTGTTTTCCTCAAAGAATGACAATCTTTGCCTCTGCTGTGCTCTAGACATAAAAGAAATGGCACAGTGCCAGTTACTAAATAACTTAAATTCACCCAAGTATTTCTCCCTCAAATTAACACTGAAGTGAAAGTGACCTCTTGGTTTAGGAAGTCTTATCTGCCTTAAGGAAATATAAACTCCTTTAAGATCTCCCTGTCCTACTAGAGAAAACCAGTACTTACAGCTGGATGGGAATATAATTTATCAGCATGCTTGGCTCACAGTATTGGCCATAATTTAGTTCCTATCTTTTTGGAAAGAAAAGCCCATTAGTATTTGCCTTTGCCACTAAAAGAAAGCCTCACAGAAATTTCTTTTTCCATTAGTTGTAATAAATATTATGTTTATATAACAGCATGGCATAAATGTAATTATATTATTGTTATTACTGTTACTTTAATGATGTAATAACCATCATTTGTTTATTGTCTACCATGTGTCAGACATTGTCCTGGGATACTTCACACGTATTTTCTCTTGTTCAGAAAATAACACTGAGATGTTGGTATTTCAATTATGATTTTACAAAGGAGGAAACCAAGGATCCAGAGATAAAAGGCCTCACCCAGGGTCGCACACACTCAGAGCTGGCCAGTAGGGAGGCCAGAAGTCCACCAGAGTTGGCACTGCCTGCTGGCCTGGGACTCACCAAACAGCAAGGATGGCGTTTCTGTGTCACGACGCATCCCTCAGTACCTACTACTGCAGGTGGCCAAGCAGGATAGCCAACCCGTGGAGGCTACTGGGCCCCACGTGCTGCTTCACATCACACAGCACAGCTGGAGCTGCATCCCCCAGGGAAGGTGCGTGCACCTGCACCTCAGGTCATGCTCAGCACTGCTGATACCCCTCCATCACCACAAACTGGCACTTTGTCTCTGCTGCTCCCCACCAGCTACCCCTCCTCCTGCCCCAATTTATTATTTAGTCTTTTGCACTGGAAATACCAATAAACTATGAGACCCAAGAAAATCAGCCCAGAATTTGGAATCACTTTCTGACTCTATATTGTATCCAGATCCTATTTTTCTGGTTACAGTGATTAAAATCTGTTAAGAATAACAGCCAGATTGGATTAAAGATGGCGCCGTGAGAAGTGAGACAGAGGCTTCCTCCTAAAACCTCATATAATATGAAAATAAAACTACTACAACTACTCTTGAAAGGGCAACGGGAAACAGGACGGCAACAAACTGCATACACCTGGAGACAAGAGCAGCCCTCACAGAAAAGGGTAACGTACTAAAGCTGTGGTCCTGCGGGATCCAAGCCCTTCCCCAACTCCAGCTCACCCACAGGAGGAACAGGAACTGAGCAGGGAGGGAGTGGAGATGTGGGACTGCTGAATACCTAACTCTGGAGATCTGCTCTGGGAGCACAAACCTACATTTCATGGTGCTTGCATGATACTCTTGTAATTAGGGGGTTGGAAAGCTAAGACAGGCAGAATTCCTGGAGAGACTAAGATTCCAGCTGCTTGTGAAAGCAGGGATCCATACTCAGTTGCTCGGGGACAGAAGAAAGGCCGCAGTCTGATAGACTTCCTAACAAAGAAGCCCTTAGCAAGAGGGCTGCTAAAGGGGCAAGGATTGCACAGAGCTTACTGCTCAGGAGAAAGGACAGGCAGACAAAATTGTCTGGGGGCACTCTGCCCAGCAGGTTGGGAGCTTTTACGATCTTCAGGTGCTCCAGCTCCCTGGCTGCCTACACAGCCCCAAGAACCCCTTCTGTGACAGGCAGACTAGTGCGCCTTTCTTCTGGCCAGCCCCACCGGGCTTGCAAACGGGGAAATCCTTCCCTGGTGTTAGGCCAGCCAGAGGGAAGATCCGTCTACAGCAACTAAAAACGCAAAGCACAGAGGCTTATACCTGTGTGCTCAGCGCACTGGTTCAGGCAGTGGAGACAGGCATAGCAGCCAAGAACGAGCAAACACCCCTTTCCTACCCCTAGGCACCAACACCACTCCCCTACAATCCCCAACATTGCTTCAGAGGCTGAGCAGCTCCAGAGAGTAGAGCTTCTGGGCACTAGAGGGAGCCATACACAAATATGAAACGCCAAAGGAACCTGGTCCGGAGTAAAATTATAAACACAACTCCAGAGAAAGATTTAAATGATATGGACCTATGACTCTCCCTGAATGGGAGTTCAAAATAAAAATCATTAACATGCTCATGGAGGTACGGAAAGATATTCACGAACTCAGGAATGAATTCCGGTCAGAGATCCAATCATTGAAGAACACAATGGATGGTATTAAAAGCAGACTGGATACGGTGGAGGAGACAATAAATGAAATAGAAACTAGAGAAGAGGAATACAAAGAAGCTGAGACACAGAGAGAAAAAAGGATCTCTAAGAATGAAAGAATATTGAGAGAACTGTGTGACCAATTCAAACGGAACAATATTTGCATTATAGGGGTACCAGAGGAAGAAGAGAGAGAAAAAGGGATAGAAAGCGTCTTTGAGGAGATGATTGCTGAAAAATTCCTCAATCTGGGGAAGGAGATAGTCTCTCATGCCATGGAGGTGCGCAGATCTCCCAACACAAGGGACCCAAGGAAGACAACAGCAAGACATATAGTAATTAAAATGGCAAAGATCAAGGATAAGGACAGACTATTAAAAGCAGCCAGAGAGAGAAATAGGATCACATATAAAGGAAAACCCATCAGGCTATCATCAGACTTCTCAGCAGAAACCTTACAGGCCAGAAGGGAGTGGCATGATGTATTTAATGCAATAAAGCAGAAGGGCCTTGAACCAAGATTACTTTATCCAGCAAGATTATCATTTAAATTTGAAGGAGGGATTAAACAATTCCCAGATAAGCAAAAGCTGAGAGAATTTGCCTCCCACAAACCATCTCTACAGTGTATTTTGGAGGGACTGCTATAGATGGAAGTGTTCCTACAGATTAATAGCTGTCACCAGAGGTAATAAAATCACAGTAAAGAAAATAAAACACCTAATTACTAAGAAAATGCAAAATTAAATTAACTATCCCCAAAGTCAATCAAGGGATAGACAAACAGTACAGAATATGATACCTAATATATAAAGAATGGAATAGAAAGAAAAAGGAGGAAACAAACAAACAAACAAACAAAGAACCTTTAGATTGTGTTTGTAATAGCATATTAAGTTAGTTGTTAGACTTTTAGATAGTAGGGAAGTTAACCTTGAACCTTTGGTAACCACGAAATCTGAAGCCTGCAATGCCAATAAGTACATACCTATCCATAATCACCCTAAATGTAAATGGACTGAATGCACCAGTCAAAAGACATAGAGTCACTGAATGGATAAAAAAACAAGACCCATCTATATGCTGCCTTCAAGAGATTCACTTTAAACCCAAAGACATACACAGACTAAAAGTGAAGGGATGGAAAAAGATATTTCATGCAAACAACAAGGAGAAAAAAGCAGGTGTTGCAGTACTTGTATCAGACAAAATAGACTTCAAAACGAAGAAAGTAGCAAGAGATAAAGAAGGACATTACATAATGATAAAGGGGTCAGTCCAACAAGAAGATATAACCATTATAAATATATATGCACCCAACACAGGAGCGCCAGCATATGTGAAACAAATACTAACAGAATTAAAGGAGGATATAGACAGCAATGCATTCATTTTAGGAGACTTCAACACACCACTCACTCCAAAGGACAGATCAACCAGACAGAGAATAAGTAAAGACACAGAGGCACTGAACAACACACTAGAACAGTTGGACCTAACAGATATCTACAGAACTCTGCACCCAAAAGCAGCGGGATACACATTCTTCTCAAGTGCACATGGAACATTTTCCAGAATAGACCACATACTAGGCCACAAAAAGAACCTCAGTAATTTCAGAAAATATTGAAATCCTACCAACCAACTTCTCAGATCACCAAAGGTATAAAACTAGAAATAAATTTTAGAAAGAAATCAAAAAGGCTCACAAATACATGGAGACTTAACAATATTCTCCTAACTAATCAATGGGTTAACGACCAAATCAAAACAGAAATCAAAGAATATATGGAGACTAATGACAACAACAACACAAAGCCACAACTTCTGTGGGATGCAGCAAAGGCAGTTCTAAGAGGAAAGTATACTGCAATCCAGGCCTATTTAAAGAAGGAAGAACATTCCCAAATGAAT
>JAVSCE010009050.1:0-28547 GCA_032199065.1 Smutsia gigantea
AGAAAAATTGAAACAAAGCAAATAGCAACATGAGGCAGTAAAATGAGTGACAAACTGGGCTCTGGTTCTATTTTTGGAACTAATATGCTGTGCAATTTAAGAAGGTGACTTGTCTGGGCCTGTATCCTCATGTGAAGAATGAAGGGATGGGGAAGATGATCTTTAGGATCCTGTCTAGTTCCAGAACTCTATTAATAGCAGTGGATGTGATTTCATGATAAAGTTTTGGTGGGTAGTAGTATTTTCCTAATGAATATAAAGTATTTGTGACCTTGATATTTAGCATTGAGGAAAGACACGAAAGAACTCTTCCTTAAAGCTCCTTGTCACCCTTTTTTCCCTCTCCAGTCAGCTACTTGCATAGCAGCCATTCTAAATCTTTAATCCTTTCCTCCAGTTGCACACTATTCACCCCCTGCCACTCTTACCTTCCAGCCTGTGTCATAGAGAGGCCATTGGCTGTATGAGCTCCTTCAACTTCCTGTCTCTTTCTTAATTAATGAAATGTTTATTGAAAACTATGTACTAGGCATAGTCCCTGTCCTGAAGTCTGATGGCAGAGACAGGTAAGAAAAAGATTTCAATTCAGCCTGGTAAGTAGTTTGGTAAAGGGATGTAAATTAGCCTGAGCTTGGGGAAGGCTTCAGGAGGAATTGAGAAGTCTCAAAGTGCAGAAGAGGTTATAAAGTGGGGAAAATGGGTTCCAGGGAGTGGGAACAGGAGCTGCAGAGGGAGACCTTAGTGAGACTGGAGAGCAGTGTGATGTACAGAACAGTTGGAGCACAGGGATATGTGGGGAAGAGAAGATACTCACGGAAAAGCCCTACAGAGAGGGCCCCAGGCTAAGGAGTATGGACTTTATTCTAATGTAATCAGGTGCCACCAAATGATTTTAAGTAGGGGAATCACATAATCGTATTTGGTATAAGGAACAATACTTGAGCAGCAGTGAGGAGGCTGGTTTTGAGAGGGAAAAGGCTGAAGTCTGGGGAATCAGTTAGGAGTCATTTTCAATAACCCTGGTGAGAAGTAATGAGGGCCTAGTGGCAAATATGGTTCCAAAACAAGGACATGGATTCAAGAATACTCAGTTCTATCTGACAGAACCTGCTGACAGATGAACAAATGTGAAGGTGAAGAAGAGGGAAAAATTGAAGGTGACTCCTTTATGGCTCAGTAGAGCTACTCAGAAGATTAGAAATGCATGAGAAGGAATCTGTTAGGAAAGAATTTAATTCTGGACAAGATATGTTTTAACGTCTTCTCCTAGGCAATCTAACTGTGCAGAGAGATTACTTTGGAAGTGGTTTTGACAGTTATCAAAGTAAAGATGCTCATGGGTGTGAATGAATGTGTCAAGTTAAAAGAGGACTGAAGTCAGAACCTTGAGGAACACAGCATTTGAGGGATTGACAAAGAAGAATGTCCAAGAAGAGACCAAGTTCTATGTCTTTATACCTACACCCCTCCTTTCCCCAGGAGAAAGGGGAAAGGCATTCCTCTAATCCAAGGCTCCTGTCTCCACTGCCACATTGGATTCCATCCCTTTGTGTCCCTACAGATCTTGCTCTGCCAACATCCTCTTCCTTTCTTTATCTCCCACCTCTTCTCCTGCCCATCAGCCTACATTCATGTGAAAGTTTTCCCTTGAGATACTTTCCTAGACAATGCTTCTTCTAGCTGTCCACTATCTCATTCTCATTCTCAATTGTTGAAAGAACAGCCTAACTTCTCTCTCGCTACTTCCTCATCTCCTATTCACTTGGCCTAAAGCAATCTGTCTTCTGCCTCTACCACCTCTTCCAAACTGCTAGCTGTAAGGTCAACTAATCACTTCCTAATTGTTGAGTCCAATGAATAACTTTTAGATCCTGTTCAAATTCTTAGGGCTGTGAAACATTCTTATAACTTTTTTCTCTTGGCTTTCAGGACACCATTGCTCTCGTTTGGCGACCCACCTCTCTATTCTGTTCTCAAACAGTGCTCTGCCTTTTGGTCCTCTTTTCTCTCTACACTTTTCTTGGTCAATCTTATCCATTTTTACTATCTTCACCTGTTAGACCCTATCCTACAAGTGCTACCTACTGGACATTCAAATCTTTTGGGAATAAGGTGGAGCAATAAATACACAAATAGACTGGTCATTCCCAACAGGCAACAAATTCAACCTGTCCCAAAGGTTGTGTTCCCTCTGACTCCTTCCCCCATAATCCTGCTCCTCCATCTGTAGTTTCTCTCATTTAATGCCAAACAAAAAAATCTGAAAATCATCACATTGTACACCTTATACATATATATGTCAATTACATGTGTTTTTCTCCAATAAAGCTGGGAAAAAAAGGAATAAAGAAAAAAAACTGAATCATCCTAGGCAGATCCTGTCCCTTATCCCAAATATTCAACCACTCACAAACTCCTGAGCAACAGTTCTACAAAGTCTCTTTAGAATCTGCCCCCTCCTTTCCATCAGTACCATCACTGCTTTAGTTCAGGCTCAGGCCCTTAGCTCTCCTAAACTATATCATCCTAACTGGTTCTTTCCCCTGCAATCCACTTTCCATACTGTAACCAGACCAAATTTTCCAGGAGACGAACCAGATTGTATTACTCTTCTATTTATCTTTAACTGCTCTCCAGTTTCTCTAGGAAAAGGAAACAAACTGAACATAGGACCCTCCATTAACTACCCCCTGCCCACTTTTCTGACCTCATCTTTAGCTCCTACATACTGCCACCCTGTGCTCTAGCAATATTGAGGTTCTTCAAGTTCCCCAAACACACGGTGCTGCTTTCTCTGTATGGAGTTCTCATTCCCCTGTCCTGCGCCAGGCTAACTCTTGTTAAGGCTTCTAAGCCAAGCACCCTAACATCACTTCCTCTGTGGTCAGCAAGCAGTCACCCATTCTAACTGCTGTAGAGGAGCAATCTCGACCTACCTCCACTTAAAAACTTTTTACCCTGTAGGACAACTGTATACAGACCTCGAAAATTAAGGGACGAGCTCAGATAGGGACAACTCCAAGTGCCGTCTTCTCTTCATCGCTGCATCCCCTTTTACCCCTCGGTTATGCAACTAACACAAGTCCAAAATAGGTGTTGAACTGTAGGTCATTTTTTTTCAGGGGAGAGAAAACCTTTAAGAGTCTCAGGAATTGGAGGTGGCTGCTAATTCCGCCAAATGGATCGCGTGCAGTACCACCCCTCACCCCTGGACGGCGCACGTGCGGCTCCGCAGTTTCGGAGGGCCGAGGTTCTCGCTTGGGATTCACGGCCTGGCCGGCTCAGGCGCGCGCGGGGCCGAGGTCTTTGGCCCCCACCGACCGTTCCAGCCGCCCCACAGGGCCGCCGTGTCCTGAGGGCCTGCCGGCAGGCGTCACCCACGAAGAGCGGAACCGCAAAGGCGGAGGCGCGGACCCGGAGGTACCTGATAGGAGCCGCCGGTCAGGGCCAGATCCGCTAGGACCGCTCGGCCGTTAACAATGCAGCTGTACGTGATCGCCATAGGGGCAGTGAAGGAAGGGCTCCTGCCGGATCAAACCGCCCGCGACAGCCTCAGGGAGGTGACTGGGCGGGGCCCCGAGAGGGCGGTGCCTGCGCAGGCGCGGGGAGCGATTGATTGTTAGGAAGGGAGGCGGGGCCATCCCTGGCCAGGGCCGAGTCTGTGATGAGACGGGGACGTGGTTTCTGGAAAAACTGGTTTTGGGTGGGTAAAGCCCTTCTTCCTGGTCATCCTTAAAATCATCTAGGAGCCAGTTTACTTAACAGTGATTATCTACATATGTTTCATTCACAATCTAGGACATGTAAGTATAGACCAATGATTTAAAATAAAATCCAATCATTATCTAAACAAACATTTTTTGAACTCCCGCTATGTGCCCAGTTGCCTTAGTAAGATATAGGCCCCAGACAACTGACTTTGAGGCGTTCATGTCCTTGTAGCGGCTACAGAGGCATATGCAGGCAGATACCAATCTGAAGCGATGTGTGTGCTGTGATGGAAAGCTTAGCTGAGTTGCAGAAGCTGGAGTGGAGGCAGCTAATTATCCTTGGTAGAGGGAGCAGAACTTAAGTCTGTCAGATTTAGAGGACGGGTTGCAATTCCCCAAGTAGGGAGGAAAGATAGGACAGTCCAAGCAGAGCGAACAATTTTTGAAAAGCCTTAATAGAAGGCAGGTGGGTTTAGGGAATGAATGTAATTGAGTGTGGCAGAGAAAAGGTGTACGTTAGAGAGGGTAGGAGGTGAGAGTGGTGGGAGTGGTAGAATGACTTTTGTTATCCTCGTGTTCCCTGACAAGAATTTTTTTAAGTATAAGCTTAAGATGAGCTTATATATTTTCATTAGTAAGACATTGTGGTAGAGTGGATAGAAGTCAGACAAACTTGGATTCAAATAAAAGTATTGCCATGTACTGTGTGCCTTACTGTAAGTTAACATTTCTGAGACTCAGTTTCCAAATCTATAAAATGGGGATAGTTCCCAAGTTTAAATTATAAAGTAATTATGCAAAATATTTAGCACATAGTAGATATGCAATTGTAATCCTTATTGTGATAAATACATTAATGAGAATTACTTTGTTCTCCCCAGTGGTATAACTTTAAAGGAAAAACAATCGATGTCCTGGGGTGGTTGGCAGGAAGTGAAGACAGGTAGTTTATTTTAATTCAGTGCAATCACACTGGACTTGACAAGCAAGCAGCAAAACTGGTCTGGATGTAGCTCTTGAGAAAAATGCTTTGTTGAATTGTGTATCTTCCTATATAAAGGAAGTCTTGAATGAGTGTGTTTTATCAGCTTGGAGATAATATCTTGTGTTACAGGTGGGGTGACTTAATTAAAAGCACTGGTCACATTATATGTGGGAAAATGAAATATGTTAATTCTGAGGTAACGCATTGGTATGTTCTTGCTTACAGTAAAAATAAGCTGAATAAAGTTGGCTGCATTACAGTGTCTCTTCTGTTTAGTAAACCCTGGTTCTGACAGACGGCAATGAAATCATAACAAGCATCCAATAGTTGGCAGGGTGTATATGGGACCTCCCTCATCTCAGTTTCACCTTGTCATTATTAAAACAATCGCATAAAGCAGGTGTGGTGGGTTCATTTTGCACAATCCACAAATTCAGACCTGCAACAATGTAAAACAATTTTTAAGAAATCTTTCTTTGAGCCCTATTTTTCCCTATATCTGAGGCTTAATCTAGTCAACACCAGGTTTCATCAGTTAACTCAAGATTTCCTCTTCCCTTCTATCTACATGGGGTGGCATTTACGTGTGTTAGAAACTTGGTGGAGGGGGAGATCTGATTTGTGACCATCATATCTCTAAGGTGGCATCTGCTGCTGGAGTTCTCTGTCTCTGGTCATCAGCTCACATACTCCACTGGGAACCTCAGGGCCTCTTCAGGCACTTTGGTTCTCTTGGGGTGAAGAATACTTCCTCCTGCTCACCCTTGCCATGCTGAAGCATTGTAAGGCATAAGAGGCAACATACTATGCTGCCACCCCTCCTGTTGTTCTGTTACTCTGTTGTCATGTGGGAAGCAGCTCTTGGACCTTTGAGAGCAAGCCCTTGGATTCCCAATTAACTGAGAGTCTTCCGATCACCACACTCCATCACCCCTCACGTCCCAGCGTGGACTCTGTGTCCAACTGATTGCTTCCTTTGGATGCTGCACTCCCCCGGCAACGGAAACTCTATTAAGTCTAGGTGGGGAACCTCTTACCACCCCAAGCTTTCTTCCCAGTTTATGGTATGAATGTTGGCTTCTGCTGTCCCACACCTTTTCTTTCCATATGCTTTCTCTTCAGGGAGTTTCCACAATCTGTTTTGAAACAATAAGTGCTGAGCATCTTTTCCTTTGTTCCCTGTTCTTCTTCCTCCTCCTCCATTGTCTTTGTTGTCTATTTCTATACAAGGGAATAGCCGAGAATAAAAACCACAGCAGGTGACATAAAACCTCGTAGGTGTTTCCATCTTTCTCTGGACAGATGACAAAGCCTTGAGGGTAGAGTAGGGGCAGTGAGAAGCTGGATCCCTGGGAAGGAGAACTGGAGTCTTTCATTACCGGCCGTTTCTTTTAAATAAGTTTTTAGATGTCATGCCTACTTTTTTTTGCTATTATTAATGTACAATTACATGAGCAATATTATAGTTACTAGACTCCCCCTATTATCAGGTCCCCACCACATAACCCATTACAGTCACTGTCCATCAGTGTAGTAAGATGCTGTAGAATCACTACTTGTCTTCTCTGTTATACTGCCTTCCACGTATCCCACCCCCTGCTAGATTATGTGTGCTAATGGTACTACCCCTTTTTCGCCCTTATCCCTCCCTTGCCACCCATCCTTTCCAGTCCCTTTGCCTTTGGTAACTGTTAGTCTATTCTTGGGTTCTGTGAGTCTGCTGCTGTTTTGTTCCTTCAGTTTTTGCTTTGTTCTTATACTCCACAGATGAGTGAAATCATTTGATACTTGTCTTTCTCCTCCTGGCTTGTTTCACTGAGCATAATACCCTCTAGCTCCATCCATGTTGTTGCAAATGGTAGGATTTGTTTTCTTCCTATGGCTGAATAATATTCCATTGTGTATATGTACCACATCTTCTTTATCCATTCATCTACTGATGGACACTTAGGCTGCTTCCATTTCTTGGCTATTGTAAATAGTGCTGTGATAAACATAGGGGTGCATATGTCTTTTTCAAACTGGGCTGCTGCAATTTCTTTTTCTCTGTGTGTATCTTTCTCTTTCTTTCTTATTATTTTTTAATTTGAAAAAATTTTAAATATTTTTCTTATTAAGGTATTATTGATATACACTCTTATGAAGGTTTCACATGAAAAAACAATATGGTGACTACTTTTACCCATATTATCAAGTCCACACCCATACCCCAATGCAGTCACTGTCCATCAGATGACACAGATTCACTGTTTGCCTTCTCTGTGCTACACTGTTTTCCCCATGGCCCCCCACATCATGTGTACTAAAAACATAATACCCCTCAATCCCCTTCTCCCTCCCTCCACACCTGCCTTCCCACACACCTCCCGTTTGGTAACCACTAGTCCCTTCTTGGAGTCTGTGAGTCTGCTACTATTTTGTTCCTTCAGTTTTGCTTCGTCATTTTACTCCACAAACGAGGGAAATCATTGGGCACTTGTCTTTCTCTGCCTGGCTTATTTCACTGAGCATAATATCCTCCAGCTCCATCCATGCTGTGGCAAATGGCAAGATTTGTTTCTTTCTTATGGCTGAATAGTATTCCATTGAGTATATGTACCACCTCTTCTTTATCCATTCATCTAATGGACACACTTAGGTTGCTTCCATTTCTTGGCTATTGTAAATAGTGCTGTAATAAACATAGGGGTGCATATGTCTTTTTGAATCTGAGAAGTTGTATTCTTTGGGTAAATTCTGAGTCGAATTCCCAGGTCAAATGGTATTTCTATTTTTAGTTTTTTGAGAAACCTCCATATTGCTTTCCACAATGGTTGAACTAGCTTACATTCCCACCAGCAGTGTAGGAGGGTTCCCCTTTCTCCGCATCCTCACCAGCATTTATTCTTCTTAGTCTTTTGGATGGTGGCCATCCTTACTGGTGTGAGGTGATATCTCATTGTGGTTTTAATTTGCATTTCCCTGATGATTAGTGATGTGGAGCATCTTTTCATGTGTCTGTTGGCCATCTGAATTTCTTCTTTGGAGAACTCTCTCTTCATATACACTGCTCATTTTTTAATTGGGTTATTTGCTTTTTGGGTGTTGAGGCATGTAAGTTCTTTATATATTTTGGATGTTAACCCCTTGTCGGATATGTCATTTACAAATATATTCTCCCATACTGTAAGATGGCTTTTTGTTCTGTTGATGGGGTCCTTTGCTGTACAGAAACTTTTTAGTTTGATATAGTCCCATGAGTTCATTTGTGCTTTTGTTTCCCTTGCTCAAGGAGATGCGTTCAGGAAGAAGTTGCTCATGCTTATATTCAGGAGATTTTTGCATATGTTGTCTTCTAAGAGTTTTATGGTTTCTTGATAAGTCTGGCTACGGGTTTATCTATTTTGTTTATTTTCTCGAAGAACCAACTCCTGGTTTCATTGATTCTTTCTATTGTTTCATTCTTCTCAATTTTATTTATTTCTGCTTTAATCTTTATTATGTCCCTCCTACTGACTTTTGGCTTCATTTATTCTTCTTTTTCTATTTTCATTAATTGTGAGTTTAGACTGTTCATTTGGTATTGTTCTTCTTTCCTGAGGTAGGCCTCTATTGCAATATATTTCCCTCTTAGCACAGCCTTCGCTGCATCCCACAGATTTTGTGGTGTTGAATTATTGTTGTCATTTGTCTCCAAATATTGCTTGATCTCTGTTTTTATTTGGCCATATTGATCCATTGATTATTTAGGAGCATTTTATTAAGCCTCCATGTGTTTGTGGGCTTTTTCATTTTCTTTGAGTAATTTATTTCTAGTTTCATACCTTTGTGATCTGAGAAGCTGGTTGGTACAATTTCAATCTTTCTGAAATCACTGAGGCTCTTTTTGTGGCCTAGTGTATGATCTATTCTTGAAAATGTTCCATGTGCACTTGAGAAGAATGTGTATCCTGTTGCTGTTGGATGGGGTGTTCTGTAGATGTCCGTTAGGTCCATCTGTTCTAATACGTTGTTCAGTGCCTTTGTCTCTTTACTTATTTTCTGTCTGATTGATCTGTCCTTTGGAGTGAGTGGTGTGTTGAAGTCCCCCAAAATGAATGCATTGCATTCTATTTCCCCCTTTAATTCTGTTAGTATTTGTTTCACATATGTAGGTGATCCTGTGTTGGGTGCATAGATATTTATAATAGTTATATCCTCTTGTTGGACTGACCCCTTTGTCATTATGTAATGTCCTTCTTTGTGTCTTGTGACTTTTTTTGTTTTGAAGTCTATTTTGTCTGACACAAGTACGCAACTCCTGCTTTTTTCTCCTTATTAGTTGCATGAAATATCGTTTTCTATCCCTTTACTTTCAGCATGTGTATGTCTTTGGGTTTGAAGAGAGTCTCTTGTAGGCAACATATAGATGGGTCTTTTTTTTTATTCATTCAGTGACTCTATGTCTTTTGATTGGTGCATTCGGACCATTTAGATTTGAGGTGATTATCTATAGGTATGCACTTATTGCCATTCCAGGCTTTATATTTGTGGCGACCAAAGGTTCAAGGGTAATTCCCTTACTATCTAACAGTCTAATTTAACTCACTTTGTATGCTATTACAAACACAACCTAAAGATTCTTTTTTAATTTTTTTTCTCCTCCTTTTTCTTCCTCCTCCATTCTCTGTATGTTATGAATCATTTTCTGTACTCTTTTTCTATCCCTTGGGTGACACTATTTAGCCTTAAGAATACTTCCATCTATAGGAGTCCCTCCAAAATGCACCGTAGAGGTGGTTTGTGGGAGGTAAATTCTCTCAGCTTTTGCTTATTTGAAAATTGTTTAATCCCTCCTTCAAATTTAAATGATAACCTTGCCAGGTGGAGTATTCTTGGTTCGAGGCCCTTCTGCTTCATTGCATTAAGTACATCATGCCACTCCCTTCTGGCCTGTAAGGTTTCTATTGAGAAATCTGATGATAGCCTGATGGGTTTTTCTTTATATGTGATCTTTTTTCTCTCTCTAGCTGCTTTTAAAAGTCTGTCTTTATCCTTGATCTTTGCCATTTTAATTATTATATTTCTTGATGTTGTCTCCCTTGGTCCCTTGTGTTGGGCACCTCAGTGGCTTGAGAGACTATCTCCTTCCCAGATTGGGGAGGTTTTCAGCAATTACCTCCTCTATGACACTTTCTATCCCTTTTTCTCTCTCTTCTTCTTCTGGTACCCCTCTTATGTGAATATTGTCCCTTTTGGATTGGTCACACATTTCTCTCAATATTCCTTCATTCTTAGAGGTTCTTTTTTCTCTCTGTGCCTCAGCTTCTTTGTATATTCCTCTTCTCTAATTTCTTTTCCATTTACCGTCTCTTCTACTACATCTAATCTGCTTTTAAATCCCTCCATTGTGTGTTTCATTTCAGATATGGAATTTCTTAATGATTGAATCTCCATCTTAAATTCGTTCCTGAGTGCTTGAATATTTTTCTGTACCTCCAGAAGCATGTTTATGATTTTTATTTTGAACTCTCTTTCAGGAAGATTGGTGAGTTCAGTTTCATTTGGCCCTTTTTCTGGGTTTTGTGAGATTTTGGTCTGAACCGTGTTCTTTTGACGTTTCATATTTCTATGTGGTGCCCTGCAGTGCCCAGAAGCTCCAGTCTCTGGATCTGCTCAGCCCCTAGAGTGAGTGAGGTTGGGGGTCATAGGGGAGTGGAGCTGGTGCCTGGGGGGAGGAAAGATCTGCTTCCTGATTCCAGTCTGCCCTGCCTGTCTCCAGTATCAGAGCCAGTGGGCTGAGCACACAGGTGTAAGCCTCTGTGCTTGGCATCTATATTTGTTGTAGGTGGGGCCTCCCTCTGGCTGGCCTGACACCAGAGCAGTGTCTGCTGGTTTGCTAGCCGGTGCTGTCAGGCCAGAAGGAAGGCTCAGCAGGCTACGTATCACAGGGGGGGCCTCGGAGCTGAGTAGCCAGCCAGGGGGGAGGAGCGCCTGAAGCTCCTCAAAGTTCCCAATCTGCTGGGCAGAGCACGCCAAGACAACCTTGTCCCCCCATCCCTTCTCCTGTGCAGGAAGCTCCATGTAGAGCCTGCCCCTTCAGCAGCCCTCTCCCTGCTAGGAAGCCTGTCAGACCACCTGCCTTCCCTTGTCCTAGAGCGGCTGGGTGTGGATTCCGTCCTCCACAAACGGCCGGAATCTGTCCCTTAAGCACTCCGCCTGTCCCAGCTCCCCATCCTCCAGAGCACCACACAATGTTGGATTCTGCTTGCAAAACATATCTCCAGGGCTAGGTGTTCAGCAGTCCCAGGCTTCCACCCCCTCCCCCGCTCCATTTCTCTTCCTCCCGCCGGTGAGCTGGGGTGGGGGAAGGGTTCCGGTCCCGCCTGATCAAGGCTTTCGTATGTTATCCTGTTTTGTGAGGTCTGCTCTGTTCGTGAGGTCTGCTCTGTTTGTGAGGTCTGCTCTGTAGTTTGGTGCAGGCTTCTTTCCTATTGCTGTTTTAGGGTTAGTTGTATTAACTACGTTTTCGCACTATCTGTGGTTTTGGGAGGAGTTCTCTGTCTCACCTCTCATGGTGCCATCTTGGCCCCTCTCTATGCCTACTTTTGACTAGCAAATCTGCTGTCTTTGCTTTTTAGAGATTAGCTTCTCAGAAGGAAAAGTTGGTAAGTTTTGAATTATCCCATTTCTTAGGTCACTAGAGAATTTGTCAATATTCCACAAGCTAGAGACTTTCAAGCACTCACTGTTTCAAGATGCTTCTTAAAAAATATTGGAGTTCTCTTATGAAGGATGTCCCTTTTACTTATTGTTTTTCTTCAAAATGGAAATATTTTTATAAATTTTCCTTAGAGCACGTGATCACTGTAGAAATCCAAACAATATAGGAGTAAAAATCTATTTTTACTGTAAAAATAACCACTGGAATAATCTAATGTATCCTTGTCTTTTTTATATTTAACATACTTGCATATACTTTTTTTCTGAAATCTGTTTTTTAAATTCATAATATGTTGTTTTCATTGACTTCCATATACATTTCAAATATTTTCTCTGACGTTTATCATTTTCTTTTTCTTTGGTGTTTATTCTTTTGCTAACATTTTTGCTTCTTATCTTGTTAAACATGTTAGTATTTTTTAGTAGGATGTAGGACCTTAGTGAAATGTTAGGCTAGGAGTCCTTTTCTATACCTGTATAAAATTATTCCCTTATTTTTCTTCAGTTTGTGTTTTTTGGTTTGTTTTAATGTTTAAATCTTTAATCCACTTGGAATTTATTTTTGTGTTCTTGTGAGGCAGGCATCTGTGTTTCCCCAATTGTACAGCCAGTTGTTTAATACCATTTATTGACTACTCTATCCTTTCCCCACTAATTTGAAATGCCATTTTTACCATAGACTGAATTTCCCCATATACGTTGTTAGTTGGATTTTAGAGTCAATTTATATACCTATTTCTGAACTGATATTACAGTGATTCAAAACCAGAGCTTGAATTGCTTTACATTTAACAAATTGAGAGAATTATTTGCAACACTGAGTCTTCTCATCCAGGAACATGGGTTGCCTTTCTATTTATTCTTTATTATATCTTCCTAAAAAAGCTCCTTAAATTTCTTCATAAAGGCTTGACTTATCTTTTATAAATAAACACATATTTATTCTGAGGTATTTTGGGTGCTTTATGAATGGGATTTATTCCCCATTATGTTTTCAAACTGGCTGTTTCTGGCATGTGGAAAGTCTTTGGCTATATTTAATATTTTTTGCATACAGCCCCTGCTCTGTTATACTGTACACTCCTTAAAGCCAGGGGCTGCACATAGACCATGTAGTGCTTTGTCCAATATGAACAGGAGATAAGATATTCTTGTTGACTGTCACATTATACTTTTCCATTATACTCAGCAGCCAAGTGCAGGGAGCCTCAGATAGCAATGATATTTGTGAAAACTGGGTAATGACTGAGCGGAGTACAGTGGGAAGAGATTGAGGGGACTTTGGAGTTAAGCAGACCTGGGTTTGAGTGCTGACTTTTCCGTTTTCTAGTTGTATAATCGACATCTCTGGACCTTAATTTTTTCCTTAGGCTGATCTCTGACCTCAATTCATAAAATAAGCTGACATATATAAAGCATATTGTGACTGGTCCCTACTGGGGTTTCATAAGGGATGGTTGTTATGATCATCATGAGCCCATATTGTCATGAAGTCGAATCTATCCAAAAAGGAAGCACCTTTAGGAAAGCACAGCCTCGCCTAGGTGTGGTGCCTCTTTACAGAATCAATGAACATATTTGAATGAGCAGTCAAGGCTTAGGTTACAGAAATTTTCTAAAATTCTTCATTTTGAGAAATGTGTTATATGTTGGTATCCTCTCTTTAACTTGAAAGTTTCCTGAGAGCAGAGGCCAAATATTAACAATTGATATATCTTCAGGATCTTGCACAGTAGTGGACACAATTGAAGTGGTTGCATTTCATAGCACGAAGTACAGTAATTTATTTAACCATTTCCTTCCTACCTCCTTTTTTTTTCTTGTGGTTGCTAATACAAGAGAAGTTGAATTCTCATGTTTGCTAGGAAGTATAGCCAAGTAAGTGTAAGAAAGGGTATGTAGATGGCAAATATCTCTGCAGGCCACTCAAATGTAACCACTATACAACTACTTTGGTTGGCTTTAAATCTAATTGCTATGCCAGGGCCAGTAGAGGGAGCACAGAGCACAGCTTTGAAGCAAAAGCTGACTACAGCTGTGCTGGGGAAGAATTAAAAAGGCCACTCAGGGCTTTTACAGAGGAAGGCAGTGAGAGCTAGGAAGGTCATTCCTCATTTTCATTCTCATCTGCCTTGTTCTCTTTTGTAACTCATTCAGACCTAGAGAGGCCTGTTCTCATATTTTCTTTTGTCCCTTGCTCAGCAGCTTTTCACAAACCTTTCCTCTGGTTAATTACACAGGAAAATCCACACCTGCCATCATGTCCTCCAGGGTGGCTTCTCTTTTAGTCAGCTCAGTTACTTAGCTTGCATTCAGGGGATGGACATGAGTGAGAGTCCCAGAAAAATATGGAGGAACCTGGGAGCCTTGATTCCCAATCCCTGCTGAATAAAGCCATTGGGTTGGGGGGGACCTAAAGCATGGCTGAGAGGTCTGGGGTGGCTTCTTCCCTGCATGAGGAACTGAAGAGGCAAATGAGGGCCAGACAGCAAGGGTTGTCAAGAGTGGGGTTCCTAGAGAGTAGGGGGAATGCCACTCCCTGCTTTATTGTTTTGAATGAGAAGATCTATGGCAGGTGCAGAACCACATGAGATGTGTCTCTAACCACAAAGATAGGCCAGAGTTTCTTGATTTTTTCTGTGGAATACTGGGATGTTAATAGATATTATGTGAGAATAGATCTGTGGTCAAATAAGTGTGTGGAAACTCTGGATTAAAAGGGTGAAACAGGTTTTTCTATTTTAGACTAATTCATATGGTTTGTGAATCTCTGAGGGAAGGGACATGATATATGGGATTTTCCAAATTTTATATGAACTGAACCTTTTTAACTAGATGACGTCTATGGACAAATGTTCTATAAATAATATTTTGGAAGGTGTTGAAACAGTGTTTAGAAAATCAGGCAATTAGTCCATGAAATACAGCCATGAAGCACTTTGAAAAGGGCAGCATTTTCTTCAGAGGTTTCCCTGAATTGGGTGACATCCCATTCCCATTGAGGGAGATGTGGAGGACTGAGTAGACTGATGAAAAAAGGAATATCAGAATCTCAGGTGGGGTTCTTTGAAATCTCTCACATCTCTTACTAACCCCCTTTCAGAGATTCTAATACCATTCTCATTACCTTATTTCCATATTTGAGAGTCTCTTGAATTGTGAGCTATTGCTGTTACTGGGAGTGATTGCATCTCTCAGGTGTATTGGAGGAGAAAGATGGCTGTAAGCCATTGTCCTACAAAGCAAGACCAAAATTCTCTACCTGTTGTTTAAGGTTTTCTATTGTTTTCTCCAATCCATATTTCTCCCTAACTTTAACTGTCTTCTCTGCCCCACATTAATCCCCATGATAGCCAATTTAGTGTGCTCACTGATTTGAGATCATATGATACTGATTCCAGGCTGGAAGCTTTTGGTCACATAATTTTTCCCACATTCTCCTAATTCCTCTTCCATCCTTCAAAATCCAGTTTAAGTGTTACTTCCTTCAGAGGTCTTCAGCTATACCATTTATTTTTTACATTATTAGTTTTGGCCATTAACTGCATACAGCCAATTCTTTGTTAACAAATCTATTGGGTTTAAAAAGTTAAGCTGATTGTTTGGAATGTAGAGCACATTTCTCTGCAGAAATATTGTAACTGAGTTAAGGTGTATTTGATACATAAATAGTAGAAAACAATCTCTAGTAATTAAAAAAAAGCAGTAACTAGTGATTAAACAAAACGAAATCAATAAGATTGAATTAGCTTACTCTCATTTATCTTGGTGCTGGTGTTTAAGGAAGAGCAGGTTTAATTATAGTAGGATGAAGAGGCTTTGGAAATTAGTGGATATTCTGAATAGGACTTAAGGGGCAATTTCACAGAGGACATAGGGTCTTTGTTATGTCTTCATTACTTCACAGCCCCTAACTCTCCCTTTCCATGATGCTGGTCTGCTTTTGTTCTTAGCCATGGTTTGGATTATTTTTGGCCTAAAAATGTTATTGGAGAAGGTTAGTAAAAATGGCAGAAAAAGGACTTCTAAAAATTTTCCCCTAAGAGCAATGAAAAAACTGGCAAACATTTCAGAATTAATTTTTCAGAACTTTAGAAGCTTAACCAAAGGCTTGCAGTAACTGGGGATTGTTTATTCAAGAGAAATGGTTACATCTTAATATGAACAGTGGACTCTGGCACTTAACTTGCCTCCATCCCACCCCACACCCACCTTTCCAGCTATGCAATAGACTTAAAAAATAATAGCCTACATTCCTGAGGCAGCTTGGCCCCCATCAGAGAGGGCAGAATGTATTTGGAACTCTTTAAAGCCTCATTCTCATAGAATTGTCATCATATGACCTGTCTGGTGGTTCCCTAGAAAACTTCACTTACAAGGCTGATTCAGAGCTCACTCAATGCTAAAAACACAGGAAGCATTGTCAGAAAAAATTATAGGCAAGGGTTTTTACTGTCCAGGTGCCTTTGGCAATAAATAACAGTTGGGGGCAAACAACAGACTAACAAAAAGCTTGAAAGCAATAGCTGGTGAATGCACTGTCTATAGGGGCTTTGAAAACCTCTAATATATTCCTGGTAGACTAGAAGGCCTGTATGGGGAAAATGGGAGTTCCTGTGGCCAGGATCCGCACCCGACCCTAAACTACTTGATGTAATTGGCCTGCTGCTAGGCTACTGCTTCCACACCTGTGGCAATGAACTATTATTGACTGAGTCACTATATGAAGAGCTCCACCCAGTGCTCTGGGCAAAGGCAGAGATGGAGGTGGATTACGGACCTGCAGATTTCTGGATGCAGACGTGATTCTATTGCTTGGCCTACTGCTGTGAGAATAAAGCTGAGTATAAACCCTTTTACTCCAAGAATATTCTGTTGTCATTTCTTAGCCTCACCAAATCCATAGTGAACTTTCCCAGGGCTGAAATCCTCAGGCAAGACAGCCAGGTACATGGCAGAGCTGTAAGTATGCTAAGGAGAGTCTGAGAAGGCCCTGATCTCTCACGTCTGCTTGACCTTGAGATCCCATGCAAGTAAGAAGTGAAGGCTAGGGTGGAGTTGCAAATTAAGTTTTAAAGACATGCCTCAATACCTGCACAGAACCAGCCAGTCACAGCAAAATCTGGAGGATTTATTGGTCCCAGGTGTTTGAAGAAGTTTCTGTCTGATCATTTGCTGACTAATATGTTAAGTTGAGACAGTAGCATGACGAAAAATGCCGACTTTACAGAATTAGTTCAGAAAAGTCACTAAACAAACAACAACTACACAGCAGCACCACCAAACTCTGTAGGTGAGGTGGGTGGATCTGACTGCCAGTTATTACATTATATTGTTTCAAGTGTCTAGTTTTTAACAAAAGATTATGAAGCATACACAGAAAGAATAAAATATGCTCTATACAAGGAAAAAAGCAATTCAGTAGAAATTGTCCCTAAGGAACCCTAGATGTTGGACTTATGAGACAAAAATAAATCATCTGTTTTAAATATTCTAATGAGCTTAAGCAAACCATATCTAAAGAACAAATGTGTGATAGTGACGTCTCACCAAATAGAGAATAGTAAAGAGACAGAAATTATGAAAGGAAACTTCGGGAGTTTATAAGTACAAAAACTGAAATAAAAAAAAAAAAAGTCACCAGAGGAGCTCAACAGAAATTTTGAACAGGCATAAAAAAGAACCAGAGAACTTGAAGATGGGGAATGGAGCTTTTAGAGCCATTAAAAAAAATACTGTTGACATTAAGTTGGTATTAATCTGAACCAGATTGTTATAAATTAAGATGTTAGTGGTAATCACCAGGTCAACCAGTAAGAAAATAACTATAAAATATGTAATAAAATAATTGATGTGGGAATTAAAATGGTATACCAGGAAATATCAATTTAACACAAAAAAGGCACTATTGGAGGAATCAAAGAACAAAAAAAATCAGATATGTAGAAAACAAATAGCAAAGTGACAGAAGTAAATCCTACCTTATCAGTAATTAAATATAAATGGATTACACCCTCCAATTAAAAGGCATAAATTAGGATGAAATCAAAAACATGATCCAACTTTGTTGTCTGCAAGAGACTCACTTTAGGTTAAAAGACACAAATAGTTTGAAAATAGAAGGATGAAAAAGCTATACTATGCAAATAGTAACCAAAGAACTAGTGTAGCTATACTAATGAGACATAGACTCTTAAGACAAAACATGTTACTAGTGACAAAGAGGACATTTTATGATTAAAGGGTCAATTCATCAGGAAGACATAAATGTCTATGTACCTAACAACAGAGTCCCCCATTACATGAATCAAAAACTCACAGAATTGAAGGAAAAAGAAAATTCAAAAATGATAGTTGGGACTTCAATGTCCCACTTTCAAAAAAAAGATAAAACAATTAGGTGGAAAATCAACAAAGATATAGAAGAATCATATACACTATATACTAACTAGACTAATAGACAAAACAGCAGAACAAACATTCTTCTCAAGTGCACATGGAACATTGTACAGGATAGACCATATATTGGGCCATAAAACAAGCCTCAATAAGTTTGAAAGAATTGAAATCATTACAAAATCTCTAACCACAATTTAGTAAAATTAGAAATCAATTACAAGGAATTTTGGGAAATTCAAAATTAGTGAAAACTAAATAATGCACTCCTTAAATAACCAGTGGGTCAAAGAAGAAATCACAAGAGAAATTCATTCATACTTTGAGATGAATGAAAATGAAAACAACATATAAATGATATAACTAAAACAGTCCTCGGTAGGAAATTTATAGAAATAAAAATCTTAAACTCAAATTCTATAAACAAACAAACAAGACTATCCAGGGCATGTTCTCATGGTGATAGCAGAGCAGCAAGAACAAATAAGCAAGCGAGCTCTTTCCAAGCTGCTGCTTGTGTTACATCTGCTAATATCCTACTGGCCAAAATAAATTAGGTGACTGAGGGTGGGGAAAATGGAAGTTCTTGTGGCCAGTATCTTCACCTGACCCTAAACTACTTGATATAATTGGCCTATTGCTAGGCTAATGCTTCCACATCTTTAGGCAATAAGCTATTATTGACTGAATCACTATATAAAGATCTCAAAAGAGACAGAGGTGGGTTACAGACCTGGGGACTGCTGGGTGCAGACGTGATTCTAGTGCATGACTAACCACCACAAGAATAAAGTTGGGTATAAACCCTTTTACCTCAAGAACATTCTGTTGTTATTTCTCGGTCTCACTGAATCCATAGTGAACTGTCCTGGGCTGAAACCCTCAGGCAAGACACCACGTATTCTAATCATTGGTGTCCATGGAGGAAATATTTACCTGTTGTTGAACCTTCCCAGATCAGCAGTGTCAGTTCTGTTCAGGTGCCATTGTTTAAGTGGTACTGGAAAATGATTCTTTAATATGGCTTATCTTTTGAGGTTGTCCATCTTCATGTAGTGAACCCTTCTGGGCCCTATTAAAATTAGAGCCCAGAATTAATAATGCTTCTCTAACCTGTGAAGTTGGAAGGTGGAATTGGAAAAACCCTGAATACTGTATCATACAAGCTAATTTTTGTATTGTCCACTTGGTGGTACAGTTGTTTTTAAAAAGCAGAAGAGAAATAGCATCTCATGAATTCCTAGCCATGGGAAATATGCAGCATACATTTTTAGTAGGCGTTCCCCCAAACAGTATCATTTATTTTATTAAAGTATAAGAGATAGTGTAATCCAGGATAGGTATGTTCATATACTAGTTTTCTTTCTTTTTTCCTGAAGAGATGGGATAATTCCATTTCCCAACACATCAGATGAAATTATTTGCCTACTGGTTAGAGTTCAGTGCTCAGAAATATAGATTTTAGAGATTGTCTTCATCTGGGTAGTCTTAAACACTAATTTTGTTTTTAATTTAGATAAGCCCTGTGTAAAGTGACACTCTCCAATCAATGTAGCCTAAGTCCTTCCTACTTAAAGTGTGGTCTGCTGATCAGAGACACTAGCATCACTTGGGAGCTTGTTAAAAATTTAGCATTGTGGCCCTCACCCCAGACCTACTCAACCAGACTGCAATTTAACAAGATCCCCAAGTTTTTTGCATGTACTATGAGATGCACTGTTCTCCACTGGTAAAATGCAAGCAGTGGATGAGGTACAAAGGGAAGAGAAGTAGGGCAGGTATTATGACTGGTATAATTTAACTGATAGTCACAGATTTATTCTGCACTTGTAATTGCTTATTTGAAACCATCCTGAAATGCCGATGCTCTAGTGCTGGAGATTGTATACATGAAGCCATCTCAAGTTATTTTAGATTCCAAAAGAGAGGAAGCTGAGTTATTTTAATCATTCACACACTTATCAATCATTAAAATATAGTAGATTCTGGAGACCGTGTTCTATTTTGCCTAGTCAGTAACTGATAGTGTGACATTTGGTAAGGATGTTAATCTCTAGCCTTTTAGCTTCTTTATCTGAAAAATGAGGTGGTTGAGTAGGTTTATCCTTTTCAGCTTTTCTAAGATGCAATTGGTTGTGTGTACAGTCAGTGCTGTTGTGGGGAAAGTGGGGGTTCCTATGGCCAGGATCCTCACTGAACCTAAACCACTTGATGATGTAACTGGCCTGTGGCTAGGCTACTGCTTCCACACCTGTAGGCAATAAGCTGTTATTGACTAGACGCTATATAAAGAGCTTGGCCCAGTGCTCTGGGCAGAGGCAGAGACGAAGGAGGATTACAGACCTGCAGACTGTAGGATGCAGACGTAATTCTAATGCTCGACCTACCATCAGGAGAACAAGCCGGGTAATAAACCCTTTTGCCCCAAGAATGTTCTACTATCATTTCTGTGATCACATTGAATCCATTGCAAACTTGCCCAGGGCTGAAACCCATTTGCAAGACAGGTGGCAAATGGGTTTTTCAGGTGGCAAACCTCGGTAGCCTGGTATCCATCTTTATGCAGGCATCTGGTTGTTTTGTAGTTTGACTACTTCTGTCAACTGATGACTGTAGGGGAACTAAGTACCAGGGACTGTTAGGAACTAAGTGAATTATCTGTAGGTTCCAGAATACTTCTGTGTGTCATGGACTCAGATAGACATAAATGTGGGCCTGAGGTATCAGACAGCTGAACCAAGCGGTGCAGGGAGAGGAAAGTGCACGGGCTTTGCTGTCAGGCCTGGGTTTGTATCATACGTCCTGCACACTAGCTGTGTGTGGTTAAGTACATTACTTAACTCACCTGGTATCAATCTTGTTATTAGCTGAAAATGGGATTAATGTAATAATATGTACCTCAAAGTGTAATTATGAGGACTTCATAAGATAATTTATGTAGGGAATCTGGCAAATAATTAATGCTCAATAAATGTGAGTTTCCTCTTCACTTATACGTCCATACTCAGAATAACTTGTGCATAGACCCTTACTTCTGGAAACTTCTATAATGTGGTATACTTAATGAAAAGAGACACTATGTGCCTTAATAATTAAAAGAAAAGATAAATCTTTTAGGGCAATTCTAATAATTATAACTGGTGAGAGGAAGGTTGTACATCCATCTAGAGCTCTTGCCAAAATCAAGACAACTTTCTTCTTTAGGCCAGTGTTCTTTAAACATTTTTGCTTGCATGTCCTCTCTAAGAATTTTGAAACAAACAAACTCAACCATGTACTCCATATACATTTTAAGTTAACATCTAAAATTTTTGATCATTAGTTTCAGTAGTTGTAAGGGATGCAATTTCTGTTATAGTGTAAATATTACCTTTTAAAAATAAAACTATTTACCTATATTAGATTTAGAATATTTGAAGTTTTGTTAAGAAGCATTATGGGAAATTCTAATCAGCAAAGTGGACCATTCTGTATTTTTACAATTCTTATTAGTGATAAACAGCTTGGCAAGGACTTGCTTTCACCAGTGTCTCATTCTGTGTCCTGGTTGCTTATTTAGTTCTATTTCAGGGAAGAGAAGGTGAAAAGTTACATGTTTATTTCTGATGGTTCAACATTGCATCTTGGCAAACTTTTTCTTAAAGGGCTGGATGGTAAATTTTTTAGACTTTGAGGATCTTACTGTCTCTATTCCAACTATTCAACTCTCCCTTGTAAGAGCAGCCATAGACAATACGTAAATGGGTGGGGCTATGTTCCAATAAACCTACTTACCCTATTAGCAGGCACAGCCAATTCCCTGCCCTCCTATCACAGCCCTAGAAAACTAAGTATTTACTTTCTAGTTGTATACATTTGCCTAGGATGGATTTTTTTAAATGTGTTTTTTAAATTGAAGTATAGTTGATGTACAATATTGGTTTCAAGTATACAACACAGTGATACAACGGTTACACACATTAAACCCTTCACCCCAACCGGTGCAGTCACTATCTGTCAACATAGAAAGATGTTACAAAACCATTGACTATATTCTCCATACTGCACATCCATCCCCATGACAAACTTATATTATGACTGAGATTTTTCTATGTCTTTATCCCCCTCACCCACTCTACTTACCCACCCCAACCCCTACCCTGTGGTAACCACCAGTCACTTCCCAGTGTCTATGAGTTCTGTTCATTTTGTTTTGTTTTGTTTTTAGATTCCACCTGTAAGTGAAATTATATGATATTTGTCTTTGTCCACCTGACTTATTTCATTTAGCATAATACCTTCAAGGTCCATCCATGTTGTCACAAATAGCAGGATTTCTTTTTTAATGGCTGAATAGTATTCCATTGTATATGTTACCACATCTTCTTTATCTATCCATCTATTGATGGACAGTTTGGCTGCTTCCATATTTTTGTTATTGTAAATAATGAGGCAATAAACATAAGAGTGCATATGTCTTTTGAATCAGAAGTTTTGTTTTCTTCAGGTAAATTCCTAGAAGTGGAGTCACTGTGTTGTATGGTATTTCTGTTTTTAGTTTTTTTGGAACCTCCATACTGCTTTCCACAGTGGTTACACCACATTATATTCCTACCAGGAGTGTAGGAGGGTTAGGATGGACATTTAGAAGCCTGCATAGACTTGTTCGGGTGATTTTGTAAGAACCTAATTCTCTGTATTAAATTCCTTTCTACTTAAAATGCCTGTGTGGTTTCTGCTGCTTGCACTGAACCTAGGTAGATTCAGGCAGAGTTAAAGGAAAAGGATGACTGATGTAGCATTTCCAACTTTTAAAGAAAAGCTTGCTTATTAATGTGTGATAATGGGTACCAAATTACTATTTTTAGATTCATTTGTATACATTAAAAAATGTCAATATTTACAGCATGCCAAAAATTATATCCTTGGAAAGTATATTTTCAATGGAAAAAGTTTAGATGTTTCACTTAAAACTATGCAAGTTAGTTCTTATAGGTGAGATGTAATTAGAGTGTGAAGTCTTGCTTTAGGCTGAGTATCATCTCTAAAGCTTTGACTATACTTGTTGGCTTAAGTCTTAAATAAAAGTTTACTAACTTTTACAAATCATTTTTGCTTCATTTCTTAAATGACAAGGCAGCATGTATTTTGTTGTTTAAAAATTTCAACCAGTACAGATGTAATGGCCCTACCTGTAGCCACACTTTCTGGAGGTAACCATAATTTACAGATTTTTATCCTTTGAGTTCTTTCTCTGACATAGGAGCTGTAAGAGAAACTTACTGGGTATATTAAGTGACTCCTTGACGTGCCTCCTAGCATCTAAGATTTAAATACAAACCTAGTGCATTTCACTGGGCTCTCTTTGAGTTACTAGCACAGTACTCTACCTCTTGTACTTAGTGAATCTTTGTTGATACTGATCTCTAATTTAAATGACTCAAAGCCTTGACAAGGAGCTAAAAGGCAGATCATCTTAGATGTGAATCTGAAGTGTACGTCTTTATGTGTAGCAAAGATGCTCTGCAAAGCCAGTGTTTTTTTTTGTAATTAAAGATTTCATTAACTTTAAAAAATTTCCTAAATATAATTTCTTTTTTTAATTGAAGTGTCATTGATGTACAGTCTTATACTGGTTTCAGGAATACAACACAGTGTTTCAATAGTTGCCTATACTATTAAATCCTCTGTCCACTAAAAAGTACTTTGCAGCACATCTTATTTTGTCCTAGTGAGGCCGACTTAGGGGTATACACTTCTTAGAGATGAGCATGGAGGCTAAGAGAGGTCCTTTGGTGTACTCAAGGTCACACAGTTAGTGGCAAAACTTAAACTAAAACATTTTGATTTTAGTGTACTTTTCCCCACCTACACACAAAACATTGCCTGGCAATTGCCTTTATAAGTGAATATTCAGATAAGATAATTTTGGGGGAGTAATTATGGGGTAGATGGCATTGGCATTTGCAATTTTCTCTTACTGTTGCACAACTTTCTTACCCTGGAAGGTAATTGACAATTTAGTACTGTTAATATAACTCAGTAAATTAGCTATGGCCTGATGAGGGTGCTCTTATTCAATGCATGGTTTGAGAATTGATTTTGAACTTAGTTTACAACTTCACATACTGCTTAAATAAATGAATGCAAGTTTGGGTGTATTTATCTTGGATCAAATAGAATATTTTAGTTCAGCTTCATATTTTTTTAACCTATACAAAAAACTGGAGTCTTGTCTTTTTCTCTTACTCTGAATATACCATAATGTAGATTTAAAACAATAAGAATCTTCCAAAGATTTGATTGATTTGACTCTGATTTTGGAGGGAGTGTGTCAGAGGGAGTAGTGGGGCCGGATCTCTCCTGCACTGAGAAGATGGTCAGCAACTGGTGTAACTCCTTTAAGAAGCCTTTCAGACCTTCATCCCCAAGCTTAGTCCTAGTGGTGAGGGCATTGCATAATTAGGATTCCCTTGTGTGGGTGCCCCATTGTTAGACTAGTGTATATAAACTTCTTTCTTAGACTAAACGTTATGAAGTTTACATTTGTCTTTCTTGATTTAATGATGGAAAAATTCATCTTAGGTGCTGCTTTTCTATCTGAGCTGCCCATTTATGGACTGACTTGGGTGGTACCTTCCTGGCTGGGCTGGATTTCCTTTCCCCCACCTGCTCCCATCACATACACACATACTCTGGTCTCTCTTGAACAGTTGCTGTCCCATCTGTCTATGTCTGGGAGGACCAACAATATACAAATAACATGTGGTCTGTCAGGCCAGTGATCACTCTCATAGGCTAGCCTCTAGACAATACCTTAACTTATTGAAGCCCATTCTACCATGGTACATTTAATTCCTTAAATAATGTCAGTCAGCAGTGACTCTGCCACTTCCTAGCCTGGAAACTCTGGGCAAGTTACCTAACCTCTTACATTTCAGTTTCCTCATTTGCAGAGTGGGGCTAAAAACGGTACCTGCCTTAATGTGCATTTGTAGGGATCTAAAGATGCTGTGGGAAAACCACTGGCATATGGCCTGATAAAATACTCAGTATTGTTAGTCATCCTAGGTCATAGGTGCCAAAGTTAGGGAGTAGGGTTTTTTGGGGTAGTGGGGGCACAGGACTAGAAAGAATAATTTCAGGAACAATAAGTTGAAATAGGCACCAAAGAAAAATTGCTATAAACTGTTAAGCAGGAACCTAATAATAGGAACTTAATGGGGAAAGATTCAGGGTCCACGAAGGAAGTTCATGGTTGTATTGGGTAACAGAACCCTGGCTATGAATGGTAGTAGAGGTGACACAGGTTAGAACTAGAGAGCCCAACAGTCCTTTCCTAAGCCATCTAAGAGGAAGAATGCCCCAGTGTTAAAAACCTCAGGTGGTGGGTTGGAGCAACTCAAATAAAGCCAGACCCATACTTGCATTATACCCAGGAAAACAGAGGTAAGAAAAATGTATAGATTGGCACGTGACATGATGAAGTTCAATAGTATTTCGTAGTGCATATACCCATTGGTGTCCCTCAATGTTTTATTCTTTCAAAATTTATTTTTATATAGTTGAAATGTACCTAGGATGTTATTTATTTATTTATTTAAATTGATATACACTCTTATGAAGGTTTTACATGAAAAAAAGAATGTGGTTACTACATTCACCCATATTATCGAATCCCCCTTCGATACCCCATTGAAGTCACTGTCTATTAGTGTAGTAAGATGCCACAGAGTCACTATTTGCCTTCTCTGGGCTACACTGTCTTCCCTGTGACCCCTACACACCATATGTGCCAATCATCCCCTTCTCTCTCCCCACACACCCACCCTCCCACACTCCTCCCCTTTGATAACTGCTAGTTCTTTTTTGGAGTCTGTGAGTCTGCTGCTGTTTTGTTCCTTCACTTTAACTTCATTGTTTTACTCCACAAATGAGGGAAATCATTTGGTACCTGTCTTTCTCCACCTGGCTTATTTCACTGAGCATAATATCCTCCAGCTCCATCTATGTTGTTGCAAATGGTAGGATTTGTTTCTTTCTTATGACTGAATAGTATTCCATTGTGTATATGTACCACATCTTTTTATCCATTCCTCTACTGATGAACACTTAGGTTGCTTCCATATCTTGGCTATTGTAAATAGTGCTGCGATAAACATAGGGGTGCATCTGTCTTTTTGAATCTGAGAACTTGTATTCTTTAGGAAAATTCCTAGGAGTGGAATTCCTGGGTCAAATGATATTTCTATTTTTAGTTTTTTGAGGAACCTCCATATTGCTTTCCACATGGTTGAACTAGTTTACATTCCCACCAGCAGTGTAAGAGGGTTCCCCTTTCTCCACATCCTTGCCAGCATTTGTTGTTCTTAGTCGTTTTGATACTGGCTATCCTTACTGGTGTGAGGTGATACCTCCTTGTGGTATTAATTTGCATTTCCCTGGTAATTAGTGATGTGGAGCATCTTTTCATGTGCCTGTTGGCCATCTGAATTTCTTCTTTGGAGAATTGTCTGTTCATGTCCTCTGCCCATGTTTTAAAAGGGTTATTTGCTTTTTGGTTGTTGAGGCATGTGAGTTCTTTATATATTTTGGATGTTACCCCCTTGTCGAATATGTGGCTTACAATATATTCTCCCATACTGTCGGATGCCTTTTTGTTCTGTTGATGGTGTCCTTTGCTGTACAGAAGCTTTTTTGCATGATGTAGTCCCAATTGTTAATTTTTGATTTTGTTTCCCTTGCCTGAGGAGATGCGTTCAGGAAAAAATTGCTCATGTTTATATTCAGGAGATTTTTGCCTATGTTGTCTTCTAAGAGTTTTATGGTTTCATGACTTACATTCAGGTCTTTGATCCCTTTTGAGTTTACATTTGTGTATGGGATTAGAAAATGATTCAGTTTCATTCTCTTACATTTAGCTGTGCAGTTTTACCAACACCAGCTGTTAAAGAGGCTGTCATTTCCCCATTGTATATCCATGGCTCCTTTATCATATACTAATTGACCATATATGCTTAGGTTTATATCTGGGCTCTCCAGTCTGTTCCATTCGTCTATGGGTCTGTTCTTGTGCCAGTACCATATTGTCTTGATTACTGTAGCTTTGTAGTAGAGCTAGAAGTCAGGGAGCGTAATTCCCCCCTGCTTTATTCTTCCTTCTCAGGATTGCTTTGGCTATTTGGGTCTTTTGTGGTTCCATATGAATTTTAGAGCTATTTGCTCTGGTTCATTGAAGAATGCTGTTGGTATTTTTTTGTTAATAATTTATTTTGGATCATTAATATACAATTCCATGTGCAATATTATGATTATTAAACTACCCCCTTCATCAAGTCTCCCCCACCAACCCCACTACAGTCACTGTCCATCAGCGTAGTGAGATGCTATAGAGTCACTACTTGTCCTCTCTGAGTTGTACAGCCCTCCCTGTGCCCCCCCAACATTACATCTGCTAATCGTAATGCCCCTTTTTCCCTCTTATCCCTCCCTTCCCACCCATTTCCCCAGTCCCTTTCCCTTTGGTAACTATTAGTCCGTTCTTGGGTTCTGTGAGTCTGCTGCTGTTTTGTTCCTTCAGTTTTTTCTTTGTTCTTATACTCCACATATGAGTGAAATCATTTGATACTTGTCTTTTTCGGCTTGGCTTGTTTCACTGAGCATAATACCCTCTAGCTCCATCCATGTTGTTGCAAATGGTAGGATTTGTTTTCTTCTTATGGCTGAATAATATTCCATTGTGTATATGTACCACTTCTTCTTTATCCATTCATCTACTGATGGACACTTAGGTTGCTTCCATTTCTTGGCTATTGTAAATAGTGCTGCAATAAACATAGGGGTGCATCTATCTTTTTCATACTGGGCTGCTGTATTCTTAGGGTAAATTCCTAGGAGTGGAATTCCTGGGTCAAATGGTATTTCTATTTTGAGTTTTTTGAGGAACCTCCATACTGCTTTCCACAATGGTTGAACTAATTTGCATCCCCACCAGCAGTGTAGGAGGGTTCCCTTTTTTCCACATCCTCGCCAACATTTTTTGTAGTTTCTGTTTTGGATGATGGCTATCCTCACTGGTGTGAGGTGGTATCTCATTGTGGTTTTAATCTGCATTTCTCTGATGATTAGTGATGTGGAGCATCTTTTCACATGCCTGTTGGCCATCTGAATTTCTTCTTTGGAGAAGTGTCTATTCATGTCCTCTGCCCATTTCTTAATTGGATTATTTGCTCTTTGTTTGTTGAGGTGCGTGAGTTCTTTATATATTTTGGATGTCAACCCCTTATCGGATACGTCATTTATGAATATATTCTCCCATACTGTGGGATGTCTTTTTGTTCTACTGATGGTGTCCTTTGCTGTACAGAAGCTTTTCAGCTTGATATAGTCCCACTTGTTCATTTTGCTTTTGTTTCCCTTGCCCGGGGAGATATGTTCATGAAGAAGTTGCTCATGTTTATGTCCAAGAGATTTTTGCCTATGTTTTTTTCTAAGAGTTTATGGTTTCATGACTTACATTCAGGTCTTTGATCCACCTTGAGTTTACCTTTGTGTATGAGGTTAGACAGTAGTCCAGTTTCATTCTCTTACATGTAGCTGTCCAGTTTTTCCAACACCAGCTGCTGAAGAGGCTGTCATCTCCCCATTGTATATCCAAGGCACTTTTATCAAATATTAATTGACTGTATATGTTTGGGTTAATGTTTGGATTTTCTGTTCTGTTCCACTGGTCTGTGGGTCTGTTTTTGTGCCAATACCAAATTGTCTTGATTATTGTGGCTTTGTAGTAGAGCTTG
>JAVSCE010009051.1:0-41305 GCA_032199065.1 Smutsia gigantea
AGATAGCAATTCAAAATGAACAGAGAAATATTTCACTAGTCAACAATGAAGTAGAAACAATTGGATATCCTCTTGAAAAAATAAAGACAAAATATTCATGCACAGTATTCATTCAAACTTTTTTTCAGAAAATCAAACACAAGGGCAAAAGTGGGAAAGCTTAGAAAGTTTTTAGAATAAAATAATTAAACATATATCTATAAAATTAGTATGGGAAAAATCCTGTCAAATAAAGTGACATCAAAATGTAAAACCTCTGCATGACAAAAGATACCAAAATCTAAACGAAAAGTAAAACAGATCTGAGAAAACATTAGCAAAACTTAATGTCCATAATAAATAAAAACTTCTACAAGTCCCTGGAAGAAAGTACACATAATAACAATACACAGGAAAGAACTGGGGTAGTAAGGTAGATGAGTTAGGATATATTGTGCCAGAAATAAGGAAGTGCTTAAAAAAAAAAGATTGAGACATATAAAAAAGACAATAGGGCCAACCTAGAGAAGTTCCCACTGACTAAATCAGGAACAATTTTAACATCAAAATAAAAAGCAGACTAATAAACTATAACCATATAACCATAATGAATAAAAGAAGAATGTACGTGTCCATACTGATAACGGATATGATGGATATACTAACAGTAGATGGATATATGGATGGACTGAGAGGGACAGAGAGGAAACTTTCCTCACAGTACAATGCCAAGTAGAAAAAGTGACAGTTTTGCTACCATGACAGTAAAATTGTATCAGTTAGGAAATATCAGTGAATGTGAAATATAGGAGGAGGGATTTGATAAGGAACAGAACTTTATATATTCTCAAAGTATCTCTGCACAAATTACTTAATTGCATAATGAAGAAACACCCTGGTTAAAAACAACACCTTAACGAAGCAATCAAAACTAATTTCACCAGTGACCTCTATGCCTGAGAGAGAATGGAATACCCTCTCATCTTCTCAAAAAGCAACTTTAAAGTTGGGTGAAAATGACATAGAAATCATTACACTCTAAAAATTGACAAAAGGCATTCAACAATTTGAGAAGTTTACATAATTTTAAAGTTGCTGAAAGCGGGGCAACAACAATGTGTATGTACAGCATTCTGGTCTAGAGCTTCTCCCTTCCCCTCCTACCAGTTCATCTTACACGGAGGTTCAGCCACAGTGGCACAGGCTAGAATGATGACAATCAAAGGGTGCTCACTAGACCTGGAGTGGTAGGTGACACCACTTCCCAACAGCATTATCAACAGAAGTGATCATCTCTGAGGAAGGCTAGCAGGGAGGGATAGATATTCTACGAGACTGAGCCTGCAGTCATATTAGAATAGACATTGGCCTAACTTGAGGCTCCATATGGACAAAATGGAGGGTCCACTTTTGCCACATACTCCTGGCCAACCCTGACGTCTGCACATGTTCAGAAGAAATATGAAACAGTCCATTAAAATTAAAACCCAGGCACTTAAAAATAGCCTAAACACTGAATGTGCTCCCCTACTCACACACAGATCCAAAAACAGAGGATGGAAGTTTTACTGACTTGAAGTGCCTGAAAATAATCTGTCTAAGCAGGTATCAAAGCTGTTCAGAACTTGGGCAATACTTAGGAAGCAAAGCTTTAAAATAACAAATAAAATAAAAAAGAATACTAATTTTTTAGCAAAGAACAGACACATCGGTAGCCACACTTCAAGGGAGAGAAATTTCACAGATTAAGCCTAGACAAGTTACTAAACAACAAATAAACACCCAAAATAGCGATAACAAGGACCTTCTGGAGGAAGAAGTCAGAATCCAAAGTTACTTCAATATATTATCTAAAATGTTCATTTTTCAATAAAGAATTATGAGACATTCAAAGAAACACGAAAGTGGGACCTATATTGGGGGTTGAGCGAGTGGTTGATAGAAACTGCCTCTGTGCGACTCTAGATTTTGGGTTTAGCAGACAAATATTTCATAGCAGCGATTATAGATATGTTCAAAGAACAAAAGGAAATCATGCTTAAATAATGAATTAAAATGTGACAGCAATTAATCAATAAAAAGAGATTCTCAGCAAGAGATAGAAAGGACCCAAATGGAAATCGTGGAGGTGGATAATGCAATAACTGAAATGAAAAATTCAGGACAGGGGCTCAATAGCAGAGACAAGAGAGCAGACGAATTACTGAGTGTGAAAACAGATTGGTAGAAAATATCCTATCTGAAAAAAAATGAATAATGATTTGACAAAACATGCATAGCATCTAAGTCACCTGTGAGAAAATAGCAAATGTACCAAAATTCATGTAATGGAAGTCTCAAAGAAGAGCAGAAAGAGAAGGGGTGGGGAGCAAAACAACCTCAACTTGGATGAAAAACAATCAATACATCCTGTAAGTTTAGTGAACTCTACTAAAGTCCACACCTACCCACACTCCTGAAAACCAAACCAAAAGAGAAAAATTTGAAAGCAGCAAGGGAAAAAAGACTTGTAGAGTACAGCACATATACAATTAACAGCTAATTATTCCTATTAATCAATGGAGGCCAGAAGGCAGTGGAATGACATATTTAAAACACTGAATGAATTGTCAACCAAGAATTCTACATCCAGTAAAATCACTCTACAAAAATGGAAGTAAAACAAAGATATTCATCCATGAACTAAGATTGGGAGAATTTCCTTTTGGCAGACCGGTCTTACAAGAAACACTAATGTCCTTCAAGTAAAAGGAATGACAATAGAAAACAATTCAAATCCACAGGAAAAAACAAATAGCACTGAGATTGTAAATATGTAGGTTAATGTTAAAATGCCACAACAGATCGATTCAAGATGGCGGCGTGAGAGGTGAGACAAGGAACTCCTCCCAAACCACATATAGTAAGAACATACAGTTAATACAACTAATCCTAAAACAGCAACAGGAAAGAAGGCTGCACCACACTGAATATACATGGAGAACAGGGCAGACCTCACAAAACCTGGTAACGTACCAAAGTCTTGATCCGGCAGGACCCAAGCCCTTCCCCCCACCCCAGCTCACTGGCGGGAGGAAGACAAATGGAGCGAGAGGGGGTGGAAGCCTAAGACTGCTTAACACCCAGCCCTGGAGATCTGCTTTGGAGCACAGACCTACATTGTGTGGTGCTCTGGAGGTTGGTCGGGTTGGGGAGCTGGGACAGGTAGAGTACTTTGGAGACTGAGATTCTCGTCATTTGTGGAAGGCGGGGATCCACATACAGCGGCTCTGGGACAAAGGGAAGGCAGGCAGTCTGAGGGGCTTCCTAGCAGCGAGAGGGCTAAAATGCTAAAATGAACAGCTGAATCAAATATAAAAGAAATAAAAATTTGATTGGCAGAAGAACCCTTGCCTGCAATGATATCAAAAAATGGCGGAATAATGGACTAATATATTTACAGTAATTAAATATCATTTTAGAATTAAGAATAAATATGTAATAAAGCATTTTCAGATGTACAAAGCTAAGAGATTTTACCACACAAAAACATGTTCAGACTTACAGAAGAACTAAGATAGTTTACCTTACATAGAATATAGCAGAAAGAAATATTAAAGGATGTTCTTCAGCAAGAAGAAAATTGCAGCTAGACTTTGAGTGTGGAATGTAAGAACAAAAAGGTAGAAAATAATTGGCAAATCTAAATAGTATTGATGTTTTTTAAAAATGGAATAATCTTGTAGACTTCAGCTGTATCAGTAGTATTTTATTTCTTTTACAAAAATGTGAGGCAAATATGGAAGTACATTAATTTTTTAAAGTTTGATTTACCTAAGAAAAAACTCAGGGTACAATTTTGAAAGTTCAAAATAATGTGGAAAAGCAAGAATAGGAAACATTTTACATCAGTCTATCAGTGGAAATTACCAGATGAACACATTCTAAAAAGAAATACATATCCTAGTGCATGTGGAAAACATCTGACAAAATACAACATTTATTGATAATGAAAAGTGAACTGACAGGAAGAGAACTTCAGCAGGTTAAGAGCTATGAGCAAACATCATACTATTATGTATAGTAAAGTAACTGTTATGCTTTTTTGCAGTTTTCCAGAAGAGCAGTTGGAAACCCCAAGGAGAAAACCATGGCTAAGAGTCTTGATAAATTCACAGGAAAACATACCAGGAAACTCACAACATGAGAAATCCAGTGATTTCTAGGTTTGGAGATGGGAGCAGGAGTATAGTGCTGCATAAAGGGTAGAGTTTAAGTGAAAATAACTGACGCAAAACGAGGGGGACGGAGAGGAATGGAGGGGAATGGAGGGGCCTTTCTTGTAGAAAAGCGCTGATGTCTGAAAACACATTGTCTGGTATCTCTGGGCAGACACACAATTTCAAAGATAAGATCTAGAGTCTACTTTCTCTTCCAGATGTCTTCATCTTCTAGTGTCCCCAGTCTGCACAGAAAAGGAGTTTACACATGAAGTGCTCAATTTCCAAGTTGTAGGATAGTCACCGTAAAGCGTGTTGGCCAATTCCACAAAGGGTGTGGTTGTGGGGGGCAGTTCAGTCCTAGAACAGGCATCTCCGGGCCTTGCACGGAGGACCAGGCAGGCGCTGGGGGCGCACCTGCGGACCTGGACTCGTCGGACAGGGAGGTAGAGGTTGGAGCAGTGAGTTGGGGAAGGGCTCCAGAAGGTTGAAGCCCAGGTTGAAGTAGAGGGCAGGAAAGCGTCTCTCTGGACTACGGATGCGGGTTGCGGGGCCCACGGGCCCATCGGTTTGCCGGCGCTTGGCAGGGCCTCGTTCCCCAGGCTGCGGCCCCCAGCGGGGCGCAGGGCAGGCACTGGGGCTGCAGGGCCGGTTGCCCATAATCACCTCGACGGTGCTGCGGGTGGCGCTCCCGGGACCTGGGAGGGCGAGGGCGTGAGAGGGCCGGGCCCTGCAGGCAGTGACAAGTCTCGATGACAGGTGAAGCGGGACGGGCGGGGAGCGGGTCGAGTCCTGGAGCTGCGGGGGCATCTGCGGGAGGGCTGAGTCCTGGTTCCGCGGGAGCAGCGTCCGGTGTAGCGCCCGGCCTCACGGGTTTGAATCTCAGACTTCTCAGCACTTCCTGTTTGCGCTCGCGAAGGCTGTTGCCACTGGCAACGACGTCAGCAGAATGAAAGCCTCAAAATTTTCACGTTAAGCTCCGCCCCCTGCGGCCCTATAGATCGCGGTATCGGGTCAGCCTAGTAACAGTGCCGCCTGTGTTTGGTAGGTCGCCGTAGAGAAGTACTCTTATAGGCCTCTAGGGGGCAGAATACAGTGTACCTCATTATTAAGAAAGAAAAGATGTTTCAGTAATCGTCTCAAATGTTGTTTGGTTTTAGGACTGTTTTCCTGTGATTTCAGGCATTCTGGAGAAAAGAGCACACAGACCTCTCTGGCCCCACCACAAAATGGACTCATCCAAATGCTCCATGAAATTTCTTTAACGTTTGGTCTTTTATTTGAAGACTAAATGGAAAATACTGAATTCTTTTTAGGAAAACTTCTGTTTTGAAACTAAAATCAAATATTTTTGCAGTTTCTCCCACACAGTTAAGGCTGTCATAAAATTATTAATAATAGCGATAATAATTAAAACAATCAACATAATTAAATCACTTTATTAAGCCCTTATTATGTGTTCACCATTCTAGTGAGTGTTCAAAAAATGACTTTTTCTTTAAAAACAAAACCCCAACACTTCATTGAAGTATGAGAGACATTTTAAAAAACTACCAATTTAATGTATACAACTTGAGTTTGGAGATAAGTATACATTCGTGAAACCATTACCATGATCAATGTCATAAACATGACCATCACCTCCAAAAGTTTCTTCTTGCTCTCTGAAAAAAGTACAGTTTTTTGAAGTGGGATTCAAGATGGTGGGTGTGAGAGGTGACACAGAGAACTTCTCCCCAAACCACAACTAGTATGAAAATATAGTTAATTAATACAACTAACCCTAGAACAGCAAGAAGAAAGAAGGCTGCACCAGACTGCATATAGACCTCAGGAACAGAGCCGAACTCGTGAAACAGGGTAACTTACGAAAGCCTTAATCCGGTGGGACCCAAGCCCTTCCCCCACCCCAGCTCACCAGCCGGATGAAGAGAAACAGAGAGGGGAGGGGGTGGAAGCCTGGGACTACTGAACACCTAGACCTGGAGATCTGCTTTGCGAGCGGAAACCTACACTGTGTGGTGCTCTGGAGGTTGAGGAGCTGGGACAGGCGGAGTGTCTGAGAGACGGATTCCGACTGTTTGTGGAGGATGGGATCCATAACCAGCCACTCTGTGACAGAGGAAAGGCAGGCGGTCTGAGAGGCTTCCTAGCAGCGAGAGGGCTGCTGAAGGTGCAGGATTTGCATGGAGCTTGCTGCACGGAAGAAGGGATAGGGGAAAAAGGTTGTCTGGGCACACTCCGCCCAGCAGATTGGGAACTCTGGGGAGCGTCAGACGTTCCAACCCCCTGATGCCTACTCAGCTCCGAGGCCCCCCACTGTGACACAAAGCCTGCTGTGCCTTCCTCCTGGCCTGACAGCACTGGCTTGCAAACTGGCATTCACTGTGCTGGTGTCAGGCCAGCTAGAGGGAGGATCTGCCTACATCAGCTAGAGACTCCAAGCACAGAGGCTTACACCTGTGTGCTGGGCTGACTGGCTGTGATACTGGAGACAGGCACCGCAGACGGGAATCAGGAAACTGATCTTTCCTGCCCCCACACACCAGCTCCACTCCCTAATGACCCCCAACATCACTCTAGGGACTAAGCAGCTCCAGGGACTGGAGCTCCTGGGTACTAGAGGGCACCACATAGAAATATGAAACCTCAAAAGAACCTGGTTCAGACCAAAATCTCACAAACCACAGAAAAAGGGTCAAAGGAAACTGAACTCACCAATCTTCCTGAAAGAGAGTTCAAAATAAAAACCATAAACATGCTCATGGAGGTACAGAAAAAATATTCAAGAACTCAGGAACAAATTTAAGACAGAGATTCAATCATTAAGAAATTCCATATCTGAAATGAAACATACAATGGAGGGATTTAAAAGCAGATTAGATATAGTAGAAGAGACGGTAAGTGGACTAGAAATTAGAGAAGAGGAATACAAAGAAGCTGAGGCACAGAGAGAAAAAAGAATCTCTAAGAATGAAAGAATATTGAGAGAACTGTGTGACCAATCCAAAAGGAACAACATTCACATAATAGGGGTACCAGAAGTAGAAGAAGAAGAGAGAAAAAGGGATAGAAAGTGTCATTGAGGCAGTAATTGCTGAAAACTTCCCTAATCTGGGGAAGGAGATAATCTCTGAAGCCATGGAGGTGCACAGATCTCCCAACACAAGGGACACAAGAAAGCCAACATCAAGACATATAATAATAAACATGGCAAAGATCAAGGATAAAGAAAGACTTTTAAAAGCAGCTAGAGAGAGAAAAAAGGTCACATACAAAGGAAAACCCATCAAGATATCATCAGATTTTTGAACAGAAACCTTACAAGCCAGAAGGGAGTGGCATGATATATTTAATTCAATGAAACAGAAGCGCCTCGAACAAATAACACTCTACCCAGGAAGGTTATCATTTAAATTTGAAGTAGGGATTAAACAATTTTCAGATAAGCAAAAGCTGAGAGAATTTGCCTCCCACAAACCACCTCTACAGTGCATTTTGGAGGGACTACTTTAAATGGAAGTATGCCTAAGGCTAAATAACTGTCACCAGGGGAAATAAAACCACAGCAAAGTAAAACAACTAATTACTAAGCAGATGCAAAATCAAATCAACTACCACCAAAGTCAATCAAGGGATGGACAAAGACTACAGAATATGATACTTAACATATAAAGAATGGAAGAGGAAGAAAAAGTAGAACAAAACAAAGAACCTTTAGGTTGTGTTTGGAATAGCATACTAAGTGAGTTAAATTAGACTGTTACATACTAAGGGAATTACCCTTGAACCTTTGGTAACCACGAATCTAAAGCCTGCAATGCCAATAAGTACATACCTATCATTAATCACCCTGAATGTAAATGGTCTGAATGCACTCATCTGTGGAGCATAACAACAATGCAAAAACTGAAGGAACAAAACAGCAGCAGACTCACAGAACCCAAGAATGGACTAACAGTTGCCAAAGGAAGAGGGACTGGTGGGGGGGGTGGAAGGGAGGGAGAAGGGAAATAAGGGGTATTACGATTAGCACACATCATGTAGCAGGGGGGCATGGGGAAGGCAGTATAGCACAGAGAAGACAAGTAGTGATTCTATAGCACCTTTCCATGCTGATGGACAGTGATTGTAATGGGGTATGTGGTGGACTTGATAATGGCGGGAATCTAGTAACCAAAATGTTGCTCGTGTAATTGTATATTAATGATACCAAAATTTTAAAATGGGAAAAAATTAAATAAAATAAAATTCCGTGGAAAGACTAGAAATAAATAAAAATCTGAACAGACTGGAACCAACAACTCTTCTTAGATTCATCAGAGAAGTTTAAGACACAGGGACTGCTGCCCCCAGAATTGCAGGGAAATACTGACAGACACAAAGAATCACAAGTTAGGGAAGTGAAACCACATTTTTGTGAGTTTTACCTCCAGGAGCTCTAGCAGTGAAGACTGGAGAAAATTCCCCTCCTGATTCCAGCACAGGGAGGAGAAAGTAGCCATTTTGAAATATGCGAGAGCATTCTATTCTTAACAAGGCCTGACCTCAGAAGAAACTATTTCACCTGAGCCTAACCTATTGGGATTTTTATCAGAGTTTGACTAACCTGAGGGAAGAAAAATGCCCAATTCAGCCCCCTCTAGCCATCCTGTCCCACCCTGGAGGAGAATGAGAAACATGTGTGGAGTTCACAGCCCAGGGACATGGCTCACTAAAATAATAAGGCCTGAAAAGTGGGATGATAGAATGCTTCCCCTCTCCCCATACCTTACCACTGAAGGCCTACTTATTATCATTCCTTTTACCTCATACACATCACACCTGGTTTCCAACAAAAAAGAATTGCAATGCATACTAAAAGGCAAGAGAACAGTTTGAAGAGACAAAGCAAGCATGATAACCAGACTCAGATATGATAGCGATGTTGGCATTATTACGCTAGAATTTAAAACAGCTATGGCTAACACACTAAGGACTCTAAAAGAAAAGGTAGACAACATGCAAGAACAAATGGGTAATGTAAGCAGAGACATGGGAAGTCTAAGAATCAAAAAGAAATGGTAGAGATGAAAAACACTGCAACAGACATGAAGAATGCCTTTGGTGTGATCATTAATAGACTGGACATGGCTGAGGACAGACTCTTTGAGCTTGAGGATATATCAGTAGAAAGCGACTAAAACAGTTTCCAAAACTGAAACAGAAAGGGATTGGGGGGTGGGGGGGACAGAATATCCAAGAACTGTAAGAAAACTGCAACATGTGTAAAATATACCTAACAGGAATAACAGAAGAAAAAATGAAAGGAATGGAATGGGTATTTGATGTAACAGTGGTGACTGACAACTTCCCCCCAAATTAATTTAAGACCTGAAATCATACATCCAGGAAGCTCAGAGAACATCAAGCAGGATAAATGCAAAAAAGAAACAGAAAAGAAAAAAAGAAAAACCTATTCCTAGACATACTATTTTCAAATTGCAGAATGTCAAAGAGAAAGAAAAGATCTTGAAAGCAACCAGAGGAAAAAAGTTCTTATATCTAGAGAAGTAAAAATAGGGACTACATTTGACTTCTCAGAAACCATGCAAACAGGAAGAGAGTAAAGTGAAATATTTAGTGTTAAGGGAAAAATTATCAACCTAAAATTCGGTATGCTATGAAATTATACTTCAAAAATATAGAAATAAATACATTCTCAGACTAACAAAAACTAAAGGGATTTGTTGCCAGGGGAGCTGTCTTATGAGAAATGTTATAAGTTCTTCAGAGAAAAGAAGAACAATGTAGGTCAGAAACTTGGATATACATAAAGAAAATACAAATATTACAGAAGGAATAAGTGAAAGTAAAATAGAAACTTTCAATTTTCTTATTAATTGATTTAACAGATAACTGTTTGTTCAAAATAATACCAATAATGTATTCAATGATTATAGCTTAAATAAAAGTGGAATGAATGATAGAAATGATACAGAGGGCAAGAGAGAGGAATTATGAATAATTTGCTATTATAAAATATTTACACAACCTATGAAGTATTATAATGTTATTTGAAACTGGGCCCGGAATTGTTGTAAAGGTATATAGCAAACTCTAGGGTATTCCTTTTAAAAACAAGAAAAAAGAAGAAATATAATTGATATGTTAAGAAAGGAGAGAAAATGTAACAGTGTAAAATGCTCAATTAAAATAACAAAAGACAAAAAGTGGAGACAAAAATATGAACAATAAGGAAGGGCAATGAATAGAAAGTAGTAACAAATGTGGTAAGGACCCCACCATACCAATAAGCACTTTAAACAACAATGGTATAAATACGACAATTAAAAAACAGAGATTCTCAGAATTAATCAAAACACAAGATCCACTTCTATTTTGTCTACAAGAAACCAAGATACATATACATGAAAAGTAAACAAATGCAGAAAGATATACCATACTTAAACTAATCAAAATAAAGCTGAAGTAGCTATATTAATTTCAGACAGAGCAAACTTCAGAAAGGAAAGCAAAATTATAACTGAAAAAGAAGGTTATTACACACGGTTGTGGGGGGACCGGTATAAGAAGATATTAGTCAAAGGGTACAAAGTTTCAGTTTTGCAAGATGACTAAATTCTGGAGATCTAATGTATAGCAGTGTGAATGCTGTCAATGATACTGTACTGTATACTTGAAATTTGCTAAGAGGGTAGATCTCAAGTGCTCTTACCACACATACACCAAAAAAAATTATGTGACATGATAGATATGTTAATTAGCTTGACTGTGCTGATTATTTCACAAGATATAGATTTATCAAAACAGGAAGCCATACACCTTTTAAAAAACCTATTAATGGTGAATTCTGGGAAGATGGTGGCATGAGCAGGGCGCTGGAAATCTCCTCCCAAAACCATATATATTTGTGAAAATATAACAAATACAACTATTCCTAAAAAGAGACCAGAAGATACAATACAAGAGCCAGGCTACAGCTACACCTGAGAGAACTCAGTGTCTCACGAACTGGGTAAGATACAAAGCTGCGACCAGGCGGGACCCAAGCACTCCCCCACCCCACCGCAGTGGCAGGAGGAAAAGATTCGGAGCTGGGAGGGAGTGGAAGCACAGGCCCGCCAAATAACCAGCCATGGTGATCTGCGCCAGAAGCACTGACACATATCGCATGGTGTATCGGAGACTAGAGAAACAGAAGTGCGGGATCCGAGACGGACACAACAAATGGGTCCCCTCAGCCGGCTCCCTGGGACAAAAGAAATACCGGCTTTTGTTGTTGTTGCTTTTTCGGCTTTTTGGGGTTTTCTTGTTTTTTTGTTTCGTTAAAGTCTTAAAGAGACAAGGTCCCAACAGCGGAACAAACTCGTCCCAGCGCACTCAGCCCAGCAGGCTGGGAGCCTTTGGGAATTTCAGAGACACTGGCCAGCAACCAGGCAAAGCAGCCGGGCTGAGGTTTCCCACAGTGATCAGCAGCCACTCATTTGTTCCCCCCAACCCCACTGGCCAGAGCCGCAAAGGGTCCGGGAGCCTCCTCTGCTATGGAACAGGGAAGGAGCGGCCCCATCCACAGCATCCTCACAGAATCTACTTCCAGAAGGCACGCAGCTAAGCGGGAAGGACCCGAGAACGCACATCATGGGCTGGAAAGCACCAAGGGGACCAGAAGGCATCCAGCGAGACTCCAGACCCCCACAGTGCTATAGGCTAGGCTGAGGGCGACCAAGCACACAGGCAGCTCCGGGGATTATCCCAGAGACTGCCTCCCAGTGGGCAAGAAACCAGTTCAGGCTCCGGAGAGGGGCAAGGAGAATAGCAAGCAGGAAGGGACTTTGTTCTCCCAGCTGACACACGTGGCACCTACGAGCGACTACTTTTATCATCATGAAAAGACAGAGGAATATGGTACAGAAAAAGATTAACCACACAACCCCGGAGAGAGGGCATTATGGGATAGATTTATGCAATCTTCCTGAAAAAGGATTCAGAATAAAAGTCATAACCATGATGATAGATCTACCGAAACATATGCAAGAGCTAAGGGAGGAAGTGAGGAAAGACAATGCAGAAATCAGACAAGCAATCGACAGGCTTAAGAGCAGAATGGACGAGGTGCAAGAGATAGTTAATGGAATAGAAATCAGAGAACAGGAACACAGACAAGCTGAGGCAGAGCGAGATAAAAGGATCTCTAAGAAGGAAAGAATACTAGGAGAACTGTATGACCCTCCAAACGGAACAATATTCGCATTATAGGAGTACCAGAAGAAGAAGAGAGAGAAAAAGGCATACAAAGTGTCTTTGAAGAAATAATTGCTGAAAACTTCCCCAAGGTGGGGAAGGAAATAGTTTCTCAGTCCACAGAAGCCCACAGATCTGCCAACAAAAGGGATACAAGAAAGACAAAAAAAGACACATAATAATTAAAACGGCAAAGATCAAAGATAAGGACAGAGTATTAAAGGCAGCTAGAGAGAGAAAAAAGATCAACTAAAAAGGAAAACCCATCAGACTATCATCAGACTTCTCAACAGAAACCTTACAGGCCAGAAGAGAATGCCATGATATACTTAACGTAATGAAACAGAGGGTCTTGAATAAAGAATATTGTATCCAGCACGATTATCATTTAAATTTTAGGGAGGGATTAAACAATTCCGAGACAAGCGAAAGCTGAAGAACATTGCCTCCCACAACCACCTTTACAGGATATCTTAAAGGGACTGCTCTAGATGTAAGCATGCCTAAGGCTAAAAAGATGTCACCAGAGAAAATAAAATCATAGCAAAGAAAGCAGACCATCCAAGTACTAACTAAAGGCAAAAAGTAAAATCAACTATCCACAAAAACAGTCAAAGGAAATGTAAAAGAGTACAGAATAAAACACGTAGTATATAAAGAATGGAAGAGGAAGAAGAAGAGAGAGAAATAAAGAACCATCAGAGTGTGTTTATAATAGCTTAACAAGAGAGTTAAGTTAGACTGTTAGATAGTAAAGTAAAGAAGCTACCCTTGAACTTTGGTAACCACAATTCTAAAGCGAGCAATGGCAATAAGTACATATCTATCAATGATCACCCAAAATGTAAATGGACTGAGTGCACCAATCACAACACACACAATATTAGAATGGATAAAAAATCAAGACCCATCTATATGCTGTTCACAAGAGACTCACCTCAAACCCAAAGATATACACAGACTAAAGGTGAAGGGATGGAAAAAGATATTTCATGCCAACAAGGAGAAAAAAGCAGGGGTTGCAGTACATGTATCGAAAAAAATAGACTTCAAAACAAAGAAAGTAGCAAGAGATAAAGAAGGACACTATATAATGGTAAAGGGGTCAGTCCAACAGGAAGATATAACCATTATAAATATATATGCACCCAACACAGGAGCGCCAGCATATGTGAAACAAATACTAACAGAGTTAAAGGAGGAAATAGAAAGCAATGCATTCATTTTAGGAGACTTCAACACAACACTCACTCCAAAGGACAGATCAACGACACAGAAAATAAGTAAACACACAGAGACACTGACCAACACACTAGAACAGATGGACCTATCAGACATCTACAGAACTCTACACTCAAAAGCAGCAGGATACACATTCTTCTCAAGTGCACATGGAACACTTTCCATAATAGACCACATACTAGGCCACAAAAAGAACCTCAGTAAATTCAAAAATATAGAAATTCTACCAATCAACCTCTCAGATCACAAAGGTATAAAACTAGAAATAAATTGTACAAAGAAAACAAAAAGGCTCACAAATAACATGGAGACTTAACAACATGCTCCTAAATAATAAATGGGTCAATGAAAAAATGAAAACAGAGATCAAACAATATATGGAGACAAATAACAACAACAACACAAAGCTGCAACTTCTGTGGGACAAAGCAAAGGCATTTCTAAGAGGAAAGTATATGGCAATCCAGGCCTATTTAAAGAAGGAAGAACAATCCCAAATGAATAGTCTAAGGACACAATTATTGAAAATGGAAAAAGAAGAACTAATGAGGCGCAAAGTCACCGGAGGACAGACATAATAAAGATTAGAGAAGAAATAAATAAAATTGAGAAGAATAAAACAATAGAAAAAAATCAATGGAACCAAGCACTGGTTCTTTGAAAAAATACACAAAATAGATAAACCGCTAGGCAGACTTATAAAGAGAAAAAGAGAATCTACATGCATAAACAGAATCAGAATTGAGAAAGGAAAAATCACAACGGACCCCACATAAATACAAAAAATTATAAGAGAATACTAGGAAAATCTATATGAAGAAGCTGGAAAACCTAGAAGAAATGGACAACTTCTTAGAAAAATACAACCTTCCAAGACTGACCAAGCAAAAAACAGAAAACTTAAACAGACCAATTACCAGCAAAGAAATTGAATCGGTAATCAAAAAACTACCTAAGAACGAAACCCCAGAGCCAGATGGATTCAACTCTGAATTTTACCAGACATAAAGAAAAGAAATAATACCCATTCTCCTTAAAGGTTCCAAAAAAATAGAAAAGGAGGGAATACTTCCAAAATAATTCGATGAAGCCAGCATCACTCTAATACAAAAATCAGGTAAAGACCTCACGAAAAAAGAAAATTACAGACCAATACCCATGATGAACACAGATGCAAAAATACTCAACAAAATATTAGCAAACAGAATTCAAAAATACATCAAGAAGATCATACACCATGATCAAGTGCGTTTCATCCCATGGATGCAAGGATGGCACAACATTCGAAAATCCATTAACATCATCCACCAAGTCAACAAAAAGAAGAACAAAAACCACATGATCATCTCCATCGAAGCTGAAAAAGCATTTGACAAAATTCAACATCCATTCATGATAAAAACTCTCCACAAAATGGGTATAGAGGGCAAGTACCTCAATATAATAAAGGCCATATACAGGACACCCACAGACAACATCATACATAACAACGAGAAGCTGAAAGCTTTTCATCAAAGATTGGAAACAAGGCAGGGATGCCCACTCTCGCCACTGTTACTCAACATAGTACTGGAGGTCCTAGCCACAGCAATCAGACAACACAAAGAAATACAAGGCATCCAGATTGGTAAAGAAGAAGTCGAATTGTCACTATGTGCAGATGACATGATATTGTACATAAAAGACCCTAAAGACTCCACTCCGAAACTACTAGAACTAATATCTGAATTCAGCAAAGTTGCGGGATACAAAACTAACACACAGAAATCTGTTGCTCTCCTATAAACTAACGAAGGAAGTGAAGGACCTATACCATGAAAACTACAAGACACCCCTAAGAGAAATTAAAGAGGACACTAACAAACAGAAATTCATCCCATGCTTTTGGCTAGGAAGAATAAATATTGCCAAAATGGTTATACTACCTAAAGTAATCTACAGATTCAATGCAATCCCTTTCAAAATACCAACAGCATTCTTCAATGAATTGGAACAAATAGTTCTAAAATTCATATGGAACCACAAAACACCCCGAATAGCCAAAGCAATCCTCAGAAGGAAGAATAAAACAGGGGAATTATGCTCCTAGACTTCAAGCTCTACTACAAAGCTTCAGTAATCAAGACAATTTGGTACTGACACAAGTACAGACCCACAGACAAGTGGAACAGAATAGAAAATCCAAACATTAACGCAAACATATACGGTCAATTAATATATGATAAAGGAGCCTTATATATACAATGGGGAGATGACAGCCTCTTCAGCAGCTGGTGTTGGAAAAACTGGACAGCTACATGTAAGAGAATGAAACTGGACTACTGTCTAACCCCATACACAAAAGTAAACTCAAAATAGATCAAAGACTTGAATGTAAGTCATGAAACCATAAAACTCTTAGAAAAAAACATAAGCAAAAATCTCTTAGACATAAACATGAACGACTTCTTAATGAACGTATCTCCCAGGTAAAGGGAAACAAAAGCAAAAATGAACAAGTGGGACTATATCACACTGCGAAGCTTCTGTACAGCAAAGGACACCATCAGTAGAACAAAAAGACATCCTACAGTATGGGAGAATATATTCATAAATGACATATCCGACAAGGGGTTGACATCCAAAATATATAAAGAACTCATGCACGTCAACAAACAAAAAGCAAATAATCCAATTAAAAAATGGGCAGAAGACATGAATAGACACTTCTCTAAAGAAGAAATTCAGATGGCCAACACGCACATGAAAAGATGCTTCATATCGCTCATCATCATAGAAATGCAAATTAAAACCACAATGAGATATCACCTCAAACCAGTAAGGATGGCCAACATCCAAAACACAACAACAAATGTGGACGAGGATTTGGATAAAAGGGAACCCTCCTACACTGCTGGTGAGAATGCAAACTAGTTCAACCATTGTGGTAAGAAGTATGGAGGTTCCTCAAAAAACTCAAAATAGAAATACCATTTAACCCAGGATTCCCACTCCTAAGAATTTACCCAAAGAATGCAGCAGCCCAGTTTGAAAAAGACAGATGCACCCCTATCTTTATTGCAGCACTATTTACAATAGCCAAGAAATAGAAGCAGCCTATGTGCCCATCAGTAGATGAATGGATAAAGAAGATGTGGTACATACATATACACAATGGAATATTGTTCAGCCATAAGAAGAAAACCAATCCTACCATTTGCAACAACATGGATGGAGCTAGAGGGTATTATGCTCAGTGAAATAAGCCAAGCGGAAAAAGACAAGTATCAAATGATTTCACTCATATGTGGAGCATAAGAGCAAAGAAAAAAACTGAAAGAAAATATCAGCAGCAGACTCACAGAACCCACGAATGGACTAACAGTTACCAAGGGAAAGGGACAGGGGAGGACGGGTGGGAAGGGAGGGACAAGAGGGCAATAGGGGCATTACGATTAGCAGACATAATGTTTGGGGGGCACGGGGAGGGCTGTACCACTCAGAGAGACAAGTCGTGATTCTATAGCATCGCACTACGCTGATGGACAGTGACTGTAATGGGGTAAGTTGGGGAGACCTGAGGAAGTGGGGAGTTTAGTAACCATAATGTTGCACATGTAACTGTCAATTAATGATACCAAAAAAACCCTATTAACATACTGATTAAAAATAAAGAGGGCCGATCTTAGTAGAAGCAGGGACATAATAAAAATGAGAGGATAAATAAATAAAATAGAAGAGAATAAAAAACTAGAAAATAATCAACAAAAAGAAGAGCTGGTTCTTTGAGAAAAGAAAATAAATAGACAAAACCTTAGCCAGACTTATCAAGGAAAAAAAGAGAGAGTACACAAATAAACAAAATCAGAAACAAAAAGGAATAGTCACAACTGACACCACAGAAATGCAAAGAATTATTAGAGAATTCTATGAAGGAAAAATCATATTCCAATAAACTGAACAACCTAGAAGAAATGGACAAACTCCTAGAAAAATACAACCTCCTAAGACTGATCCAGGAAGAAACAGGAAATGTGAACAGACCAATTACTGATAATGAAATTGAACTGGTAATCAAAAAACGCCCAACAAATAAAAGTACAGAACCAGATGGCTTCACAGCTGAATTCTACTAAACATTTAAAGAAGAGCTAATACCCATCCTTCTTAAAGTATTCCAAAAGGAAGAAATGTGGAAGAGGGTATACTTCCAAACTTATGCTATGAGGTCAGCATCACTCTAATGCCAAAAACAGACAAATACACTAAAAAAAAAGAGAATATTTTTGACCAATATCCCTGGTGAACATAGATGCAAAAATTCTCAACAAAGTATTAGCACACTGAATTCAAAAATACATCAAAAGGATCATCCATCATGACCAAGTGGGATTTATTCCAGGAAATCAAGGATGGTACAATAGTCATAAATCAATCAACATCATACACCACATTAATAAAAAGGATGAAAACCACATAAACATCTCAATAGATGCTGAAAAAGCATTTGACAAAATTCAACACCCATTCATGATAAAAACTCATAACAAAATGGGAACAGAGGGTACATATCTCAACATAATAAAAGCCATATACAACAAAACCACAGCTAACATAATACTTAATGGCTAAAAGCTGAAAGCTTTTCCTATAGGATCAGGAACAAGATAAGGATGTCCACTCTTACCACTATTATGCAATATAGTACTGGAAGTCCCAGCCCTGGCAATCAGACTCTAACAAAAATAGATAAAAGGCATCCAAATTAGTAAGAAAGAAGTTAAACTGTCACTCTTTGCAGATGATATATTATACATAGAAAACCCTAAAGACTCCACCAAAATACTATTAGACTAATAACTGAATTCAGCAAAGTTGCGGATACAACATTAGTACACATAAATCCATTGCATTCCTATACACTAACAACGAACTAGCAGAAAGAGAAATCAGGAAGACAGTTCCATTTATAATTGCATCAAAAAGAATAAAATACCTAGGAATAAGCCTAACCAAGGAGGTGAAAGACCTGTATTCTGAGAACTGTAAGGCACCCCATGAAAGAAATTAAAGACACAAATAAATGGAAATCTATCCCTTGATCATGGATAGGAAGAGTTAATATTGTCAGAATGGCCATCCTGCCCAAAGCAATTTAAAAGTTGAATGCAATCCCTCTCAAACATCAACAGCATTTTTCAATGAACTAAAACAAATAATTCTAAAATTCATATGGAACCACAAAAGACCCTGAATAGCCAAAACAATTCTGAGAAAGAAGAACAAACGTGGGGTGACACTCCCTGACTTCAAGCTATAATACAAAGCTACAGTAATCAAAACAACATGGTACTAGCACAGGACTAGACCCACAGATCAGTGGAACAGAATAGACAGCCCAGATATAAACCCACACATATGTGGTCAATTAATATACAGTAAAGTAGCTATGAATACACAGTAGCGAAAAGACAACCTGTTCAATAACGGGTGTTGGGTAAACTGGACAGCTACATGTAAGAGAATGAAACTGGATTACAGTCTAACTCCACTCCACACACAAAAGGTAAATTCAAATTGGATTAAAGACCTATACGTAAGACATAAAACCATAAAACTCACAGAAGAAAACATAGGCTAAAAGCTCTTGAACATAACCATGTGCAATTTTTCCTGGACACATCTCCTTGGGCAAGAGAAACAAAACAAAAAGTGAACAAATTGGACTACATCAAACTAAAAAGCTTCTATACAGCAAAGGACACCATAAGTAGAACAAAAAGACAACCTACAGTATGTGAGAATATGTTCACAAGTGGTTTACCTGATAAGGGGTTAACATCCAAAACATATAAAGAACTCACACACCTGAACTCCAAAATAAATAAATAAATAAATAGCCTGATTAAAAAATGGGCAGAGGACCTGAACAGACATTTTTCCAGAGAAGAAATACAGATGGATAACAAGCACATGAAAAGATGCTCAAAATCACTAATCATCAGAGAAATGCAAAACAAAACCACAATGAAATATCACATCACACTAGTTAGAATGGCCCCTATCCAAAAGACAAGAAATATCAAGTGTTCGCAAGGATGTGGAGAAAAGCAAACCCTCCTCCACTGTGGGAATGTAAATTGATGCGGCCACTGTGGAAAGCAGTACGGAGGTTCCTCAAAAACCGAAAAACAGAAATACCATATGTGACCCAGTAATCCCACTTCTAAGAATTTACCTGAAGAAAACAAAATCCCTGACTTGAAAAGATATATGCACTCCTTGTTTATCACTGCATTATTCACAAAAGCCAAAACATGGAGGCATCCAAAGTGTCCATCAGTAGATGAATGGATAAGGAAGATGTGGTATATATACACAATGGAATATTATTCAGCCATAAAAAATGAAATTCTGCCATTTGCAACAACATGGATGGATATAGAGTGCGTTATTATCAGTGAAATAAGCCAGGTAGAGAAAGACAAATACCATGTGATTTCACTGATTTCTGGAATATAAAAACAAAACAAACAAAATAAACAAAACAGTAGTAGACTCACAGACACTGAGAAGAGACTAACGGTTACCATGGGGATGGTTGCCATGTGGGTGGGGAGGGTAAAGGAAGAAAGGGGCACAAAAATTCTCCATCATGATATAAGTTGGTCACAGGAATGGTAGTACAACATGGAGAATATAGCCAATGATTCTGTAACATCTTCCTATGTTGACAATAACCGCACTAGTGGGAGAGAGGATTTAATAATATGGGTAATTGTTGAATCACTGTGTTGTATGCTTGCAACCAATATAAAACTGTATTATTGACAATACGGCAATTTTATAAAACTGAAAAAAATTAACAAAGAGGGTCATTTCACAATCATTCACTATCATTATGTTGTATACCTAACACAAATACAATATTACATGTCAGTTATATCTCAATTTTTAGGAAGTTAAGCTAGTTTGATTTTGAGACCCAGCCAGAGATTATAAAAGGGTTCAGAAAAACTTTTTCCTCCCCTACACTGGCTTCTGTCACTTAGCATGTTTCCAAGGTACAGGAACTCTTTGTTCTAACTTTGCAACTTTTCTGTAAATCTAAAATTATTTAAAAATAAAAGGTTGTTTATTTAAAAATAAAATAAGTAAGGTCAGACATGCCCTTATTTTAACCTCTCTACAAAAAAAAAGAAATGGTAAAGGTGTCAATTCTCCAAGAAGTCATAAGAATCTTTAATGTGTATATGCCTATCAACAGAGCATCAAAATATGCAAGGAAAACACAAACAGAACTGCAAGGAGAAATAGATGACTTCAACACCTCTCTATCAGAAATGGACAGATGTGGCAGGCAGAGAATCACTAAGGACATAGCTGAATTCAACAGCACCATCAATCAACCGGATATAATTGGCATCCAGAGATTTCTTCACCCAAAAACAGCAGAACACACATTCTTCTCAAGTTCACTTGGAACATTCACTAAATTAGACTATGCTCTGGGCCATAAAATATAAGTAATAACTTTAAAAGACAACATACAATGTCTAGGACAAAGAAGGAATCAGCAACAGAAAGATAACAGGAAAATTCCAAATAGCTGGAAATGAAATAACACACTTCTAAATAACATATAGTCAAAATCCAAAATCCAAAAAAAAGTTAATGATTTTGATCTAAGTGAAAATGAAAATAAAACTTACCAAAACTTGTGGGATGCAGTGAAAGTAATAACTACAGGAAAATTTATAGCATGTAATTTGTATGTCAGAAAAGAAGAAAGACCTAAAATCAATAATCTAATTTTCCACTTGAGGAAACTAGAAAAAAAGAGGAAATTACATCCAAAGTAAGCAAAAGAGAAATAATAAAAATTAGAGCAGAAAGCAATGACATTGAAAATTGGAAATCAATAGAAAAAAACTCAAAAATCCCAAAAGATGGTTCTTTGAAAAGATTAAAAAACTGATAAGCCACCAACCAGGCTAAGAAAAAATGAGAGAGGATACTAATTACTAATATTAAACATGAAAGAAAGGACATCGCTACAGAGCTCATGAACATTAAAAGGATAATAAAGGACTACTATAAACAACTCTATGCTCACAAATGATAACCTACATGAAATGAACCCATTCCTTGAAAGACACAATCTGCCAAAACTCACACAAGAAACAGACTTTCTGAACAGGCCTGGATCTATTAAACAAATCTATCTGTATTTAATAATCTAACCAAAAAGAAAGCACCAGGCCCATATGGGTTTCACTGATGAGTTCTACCAAACATTTAGAAACAAATTATACCAATTCTCTACAATATCTTCCAAAAGATAGAAGCCAAAAGAATACTTCTTAACTCATCCTATTAGGCCAGAATTACCATAATACCAATTCAGACAAAGACCCTACAAGAAAACTAGACTGATATCTCTCATGAATATAAATGCAAAAATCCTCAACAAACAAAAAATTAACAAGTAGAATCCAACAATGTATAAAAAGAGAATTATACACCACAACCAAATGAGGTTTATCCAGGTGTGCAAGACTGGGCCAACATTTGAAAATCAATTAATGCAATCCACCACACCAAAGGTGGGAAAAAAATCACATGATCTTATCAATAAATGGAGAAAAAGCATTGGGCAAAATCCAACACTCATTCACAATTTTTTAAAAACCACAGCAATTTAGGAATAGAGGGAAACTTCCTCAACTAATGAAAAGTATCTACAAAAGATACAGCTAACCTCATATTTGTGGGTGAGAAGCTAGAAGCTTTCCTGCTAATGTCAGGAATAAGGCTAGGCTGTTACCTCTCACCACTCCAATCAACATCATACTGGAAATCATAGATAATGCAATCAGGCCCCAAAAAGGGGAAACGAAATGCATACAGACTGGAAAAGAAGAAATAAAAGTGTCTTTGTTCTCAGATGACATGACTGCCTATGCAGAAAATCCCAAAGAATAAACAAAAACACTCTGGAAACTGATGAGCCATTATAACAAGGTTAGTGTGCAAAAGTCAACCACTTTCCTATATACCAGCAATTTTGAAATTTAAAACACAATACTATCCACATTGGCACCAAAAAAAAAAATACTTAGGTAAAAATCTAACAAAATGTGCACAAGTTCTATATGAAAAAAACTATAAAGTTCTGATGAGAGAAACCAAAGATAAATAAAGGAGAAATACTCCATATTCACATAGGAAAATTCAATATTGTTAGGGTGTCCATTCTTCCCAATTTGATCTATAGATTCAACACAATCCCAATTTAAAGCCCAACAAGTTATTTTGTGAATATAAATAAACTGATTCTAAAGTTTATGTAGAGAGGCAAAAGACCCAGAATAGCCAATACAATATCCAAGAACAAACTAAGAGGACTGACACTACCTGACTTTAATACTTGTTATAAAGATACAGTAATCAAGACAGTGTGGTATTGCCAAAAAGAATAGACAAACCAATTAATGGAAGAGAATAAAGAGTCCAAAAAATAGACCTACATGAATATAATCAACTGATCTTTGCTAAAAGAACAAAAGCAAAAGATGGAGACAGAGCAGTCTTTCAATAAATGGTGCTGGGACAACTAAACATGCACCTGCAAAAAACAAAAAAACTGTACTCTTCACAAAAATTGACTCAAAATAGCTTATATACCTAAACATAAAATTCAAAAACCATAAAACTCCTAAGAAGATAACATAGGAGAGAATCTAGATGAACTTGTGTTTGGCAATGACATTTTAGGTACAACAGTAAAGGCATAATCCCTGATAGAAATAATTGATAAGTTAGACTTCATTAAGATTAAAAACTTCTGTTCTGAAAAGACACTGTCAAGAGGATGAGAAGAAAATCAAAAACTAAGAGAAAGTATTTGCAGAAGACTTATCTGATAAAGGACTATTTGTCAAAATATACAAAGAACTCTTAAAATTAAACAGTAAGAAAACAAACAACCTGATTCAAAATTGGGCAAAACACCTGAACAGATACCTTACCAAAGAAAACACACATCTGGCAAATAAGCATATGAAAAGGTGCTTCCACATCATTTGTCATCAAAGAAATGAAATTAAAACAACAATCAGATATTCACTACATATCTTTTAAAATGGCAAAAATCTAAAACACCAAATGCTAACGAAGTGAAGTATCATTCATAATGGTGAGAATACAAAGTGGTACAGCTACTCTGGAAAAGTTTGGCAGTTTCCTAAAAAACTAAACATACCCTTATCATATAATACAGGAGTTGCACTCCAAAGTAGTTTAAAACATGTCCACACAAAAACCTGCCCTTAGATGTTTATAGAAGCCTTATTCATAATTGGTAATACTTGGAAGCAAAATGTCCTTCAACTGGGGAATGGAAAAATAAACCAGTACATCCAGAGAGTGGAGTACTGTTCAATACTAAAAATAAATGAGTTACAAAGCCATGAAAAGACCTTAAGTGCATATTACTAAGTGAAATAAGTCAGTCCAAAAAGGCTGCAGATACGATTCCAACTATATGACATTCAGAAAAAAGGAAAATTTTTGGAGACAGTAAAAACAATCGGTGATTATCAAGGATTAGCAGAAGATTGGTAGGACAATGAAACTATTCTGTAAGACACCATATTGATGGTACATGTCATTATGCATTTGTCAAAACCCACAGAACTGTACAACACTAAGACATCAAGTCTTGATATATCAGTGTCGGTTCATCAAACACAACATATGTAACACTCTGGTGCAGGATGTTGATAGTTGGGGAGGCTATACACCTGTTTGCGTAGAGGGTCTGTGCAAACTCTCCCTGCTTTCTGCTCAATTTTACCATTAACCTAAAACTCCCTAAAAAATAAAATCTACTATTTAAAAATGTTACACATATTCTCTCATTTCTCAACTTCCTTAAAAAATGTAAGACTGTAGAATGCAATATTTATAGCACTTATGCTATTGGATTCACAACAGACACAAATACAATGCAGTTGAGAGGGAATGGATTTATATTGGAAAACTTTCTATATATTATTGAAATTAAGTTAGTATTAATCTTAAATAGATTGTGATAAGTTAAGATACATATTGTGATCTCCAGATCCCAACCATAAAGAAAATAGCTCAAAATAATATGGTTAAAAAATCAAGAGAAATTAAGTGATATACAAAAAGCATATTGATTTAACACATGTAACACAAAAAGAAGTCAAGGAGCAACAGAGGAACAAAAAAGAGGGCAATTAGAAAACAAATATCAAAATGGCAACCACAAATTCAACCTGTCGATAACTATCATATATATGAATGGTCTAAACATCCCAAGCAAAAGGTAGAAATGTTAGACTGGATTAAAAAAGCAAGATCCAACTATGTGTTGTCTGTAAGAGACACACTTAACATTCAAAAAAACAAATAAGTTGAAATATAAAGATATCTATCATGCAAACAGTAACGATAAGAGAGCTGGAGTGGCTACACTAATAATGAAAAGGTAGACTTTAGATAAGAATCATTACTATAGAAAATAGGGATGTACCAAATCAAAACAGAAATCAAAGAATATATAGAGACTAATGACAACAACAACACAAAGCCACAACTTCTGTGGGACGCAGCAAAGGCAGTTCTAAGAGGAAAGTATATTGCAATCCAGGCCTATTTAAAGAAAGAAGAAAATTCCCAAATGAATAGTCTAAAGACACAATTACTGAAACTGGAAAAAGAAGAACAAATGACGCCCAAAGTCACCAGAAGGAGGGAGAGAATAAAGATTAGAGAAGAAATAAATAAAATTGAGAAGAATAAAACAATAGAAAAAACCAATAAAACCAAGAGCTGGTTATTTGAAAAAACAAACAAAATAGATAAACCCCTAGCCAGACTCATTAAGAGAAAAAGAGAATCTACACACATAAACACAATCAGAAATGAGAAAGGAAAAATCACGACGGACCCCACAGAAATACAAAGAATCATATGAGAGAATATTATGAGAATCTATGCTAACAAGCTGGAAAACCTAGAAGAAATGGACAACTTCTTAGAAAAATACAACCTTCCAAGACTGACCAAGCAAGAAACAGAAAAACTAAACAGACCAATCACCAGTGACGAAATCGAATTGGTAATCAAAAAACTACCCGAGAACAAAACCCCTGGGCCTGATGGATTCACCTCTGAATTCTACCAGACATATAGAGAAGAAATAACACCGATTTTCCTTAAAGTTTTCCAAAATATAGAAGAGGAGGGAATACTTCCAAACTCATTCTATGAAGCCAGCATCACGCTAATACCAAAACATGGAACAGACCTCACCAAAAAAGAAAATTACATACCAATATCCCTGATGAACACAGATGCAAAAATACTCAACAAAATATTAGCAAACCGAATTCAAAAATACATCAAGAGGATCATACACCATGATCAAGTGGGATTCATCCCAGGGATGCAAGGATGGTACAACATTCGAAAATCCATCAACATCATCCACCACATCAACAAAAAGAAGAACAAAAACCACATGATCATCTCCATAGATGCTGAAAAAGCATTTGACAAAATTCAGCATCCATTCCTGATTAAAACTCTCAACAAAATGGGTATAGAGGGCAAGTACCTCAACATCATAAAGGCTATATATGACAAACCCACAGCTAACATCATACTTAACGGCGAGACGCTGAAAGCTTTTCATCTAAGATCGGGAACAAGACAGGGATGCCCACTCTCTCCACTGTTATTCAACATAGTACTGGAGGTCCTAGCCACAGCAATCAGACAAAACAAAGACATACAAGGCATCCAGATTGCTAAAGAAGAAGTCAAATTGTCACTATTTGCAGATGACATGATACTGTACATAACAAACCCTAAAGATTCCATTCCAAAACTACTAGAATTAATATCTGAATTCAGCAAAGTTGCAGGATACAAAATTAACACTCAGAAATCTGTTGCTTTCCTATACACTAATGATGAACTAACAGAAAGAGAAATCAGAAAAACAATTCCATTCACAATTGCATCAAAAAGAATAAAATACCTAGGAATAAACCTAACGAAGGAAGTGAAAGACCTGTACTCTGAAAACTACAAGACACTCCTAAGAGAAATTAAAGAGGACACTAACAAATGGAAATGCATCCCAAGCTCTTGGCTAGGAAGAATAAATATTGTCAAAATGGCTATACTACCTAAAGCAGTCTACAGATAGAATGCAATCCCTATCAAACTACCAACAGCTTTCTTCAATGAACTGGAACAAATAATTCTAAAATTCATATGGAACCACAAAAGACTCCGAATAGCCAAATCAATCCTGAGAAGGAGGAATAAAACAGGGGGAATTACACTCCCTGACTTCAAGCTCTACTACAAAGCCACAGTAATCAAGACAATTTGGTATTGGCACAAAAACAGACCCACAGACCAGTGGAACAGAATAGAAAATCCAAACATTAACCAAAACATATACAGTCAATTAATATTTGATAAAAGTGCCTTGGACATACAATGGGGAGATGACAGCCTCTTCAGCAGCTGGTGTTGGAAAAACTGGACAGCTACATGTAAGAGAATGAAACTGGACTACTGTCTAGCCCCATACACAAAGGTAAACTCAAGGTGGATCAAAGACTTGAATGTAAGTGATGAAACCATAAAAATGTTAGAAAAAAACATAGGCAAAAATCTCCTGGACATAAACATGAGCAACTTCTTCATGAACATATCTCCCCGGGCAAGGGAAACAAAAGCAAAAATGAACAAGTGGGACTATATCAAGCTGAAAAGCTTCTGTACAGCAAAGGACACCATCAGTAGAACAAAAAGACATCCTACAGTATGGGAGAATATATTCATAAAAAACGTATCTGATAAAGGGTTGACATCCAAAATATATAAAGAACTCATGCACCTTAACAAACAGAAAGCAAATAATCCAATTAAGAAATGGGCAGAGGACATGAATAGACACTTCTCCAAAGAAGAAATTCAGATGGCCAACAGGCACATGAAAAGATGCTCCACATCGCTAATCATCAGAGAAATGCAGATTAAAACCACAATGAGATATCACCTCACACCAGTGAGGATGGCCAACATCCAAAACACAAACAACAACAAATGTTGGCCAGGATGTGGAGAAAAGGGAACCCTCCTACACTGCTGGTGGGACTGCAAATTAGTCCAACCATTGTGGAAAGCAGTATGGAGGTTCCTCAAAAAACTCAAAATAGAAATACCATTTGACCCAGGAATTCCACTCCTAGGAATTTACCCTAAGAATGCAGCAGCCCAATTTGAAAAGGACAGATGCACCCCTATGTTTATTGCAGCACTATTTACAATAGCCAAGAAATGGAAGCAACCTAAGTGTCCATCAGTAGATGAATGGATAAAGAAGATGTGGTACATATACACAATGGAATATTATTCAGCCATAAGAAGAAAACAAATCCTACCATTTGCAACAACATGGATGGAGCTAGAGGGTATTATGCTCAGTGAAATAAGCCAAGCCGAAAAAGACAAGTATCAAATGATTTCACTCATATGTGGAGTATAAGAACAAAGAAAAAACTGAAGGAACAAAACAGCAGCAGACTCACAGAACCCAAGAACGGACTAATAGTTACCAAAGGGAAAGGGACTGGGGAAAATGGGCGGGAAGGGAGGGATAAGAGGGAAAAAGAGGCATTACGATTAGCAGATGTAATGTTGGGGGGGCACGGGGAGGGCAGTACAACTCAGAGAAGACAAGTAGTGATTCTATAGCATCTCACTACACTGATGGACAGTGACTGTAATGGGGTTGGTGGGGGGACCTGATGAAGGGGTAGTTTAATAATCGTAATATTGCACATGTAATTGTAAATTAATGATAATAAAATAAAGTATATTAAAAAAAATAGGGATGTTTCATAAAGATAAAAGGGTCCATAAATTGGTACTATATTACAATTACAAATGTATACTCACCCAACAACAGAGCCCTAAAATACAGGAAGAAAAAACTGACAGAATTTAAAAAAGAAATACTTCATTCAACAATTAAAATTGGAGGTCTCAATACTCCACCCTCAAGAATTGACAGAACAATTAAAAATCAACAAAAATAGGGAATACTTGAATATCACTATCAGCCAATTCAACCTGCCATATGTTGAACACACGATCCAGTGACTGCAGAATATACATTCTTCTAATGTACACATGGTACATTTTCCAGGACAGGCCAAATGCTAAGCCATGAAATAAGTCTCACTAATTTGTAAAAAGACTGAAATTTAACCAAGTATGTTCTCTGAATGCAACAGAACTGAACAATAAATCAACAACAGAAAGAACTCTGGAAATTTTCCAAATATTTATACATTAAGCAACACAATTCTAAAAAACCCATAGGTCCAGGAAGAAACCCCAAGGAAACTGGAAAATATGTTGTACTGTGTAAAAACAAAATTAAAAGGATAAGAAAATTCTACAAATACATATAAGCCAACAAAAGATGACTTAGATAAAATGGACAAATCTCTAGAAAGATACTAACAACCAAAACTGACTTAAGAAGAAATGGAAGGTCTGAATAGACCTATAAGTTTTTAAAAATTGAATTAACAATTTAAAATCTTCCCATAAGAAAAGTCCAGACTACATCAAACTAAAAAGCTTCTGTACAGCAAAGGACACCATCAGTAGAACAAAAAGACACCCTACAGTACGGGACAATATATTTGTAAATAACATATCCAATAAAGGATTAACCCCAAAAATATATAAAGAACTCACATACCTCAACAGCCAAAAAGCAAATAACCCAACTAAAAAAAAAGGCAGAGAATGTGACCAGACACTTCTCCAAAGAACAAATTCAGATGGCCAACAGGCACATGAAAAGATGCTCCACATAGCTAATCATCAGGGAAATGCAAATTAAAACCACAATGAGATATCACCTCACACCAGTTAGGATGGCCAACACCAAAAAGACAAGGAACAGTAAATGCTGGGGAGCATGTGCAGAAAGGGGAAGCCTCGTACACCGCTGGTCGGAATGTAAATTAGTGCAACCATTGTGGAAAGGAATATGGATGTTCCTCAAAAAACTACAAAAAGAAATACCATTTGACCCAGGAATTCCACTCCCAGGGATTTACCCAAAGAAAAATCCCAGATTCAAAAAGATATACGCACCCCTATGTTTATCACAACACTATTTACAATAACCAAGATATGGAAGCAACAAGTGCCCATCAGTAGATGAATGGATAAAGAAGATGTGGTACATATACACAATGGAATATTATTCAGCCATAAGAAAAAAACAAACCCTACAATTTGCAACAACATGGATGGATCTAGAGGGTATTATGCTCAGTGAAATAAGCCAGGCGGAGAAAGACAAGTACCAAATGATTTCCCTCATTTGTGCAGTATAACAACAAAGCAAAACTGAAGGAAAAAAACAGCAGCAGACTCAAGAGACTCCAAGAAGGGACGGGCGGTTACCAATGGGAAAGGTGGTAGAGAGGGAGGGTAGGGAGGAAGAAGGGAATTAAGGGGTATTATGATCGGCACACATAATGTAGGGGGGGCCCAGGGAAGGCAGTATGGCAAAGAGAAGACAAGTAGTGACTCTATAGAATCTTACTACACTGATGGACAGTGAGGGCAATGGGGTATGTTGGGGGGACTTGATAACATGGGTGAATGTGGGAACCACGATGTTGCTCATGTGAAACCTTCATAAGATTGTATATCAATGATACCTTAATAAAAAAAATTCCAGGCTCAGATAACGTCACTAATGAATCTCATCAAATACTTAAAGAAGAAATAACACCAATTCTTCACAAACTTTCATAAGAGAGAGCAGGATGAAACAGGTCCCAACTCATTTCATGAAGCCAGTATCATCCTAATATCAAAGCCAGATGAAGGCATTATTAGAATAAAACTACAAATATCTCTCTTAAACAGAGATGCAAAAATCCCTAATGAAATATTTAAAACTAAATAAAACAACAAATAATAGTGATTTTTATACCATGAGCAAGTGATACTTATCTAAGGAACACAGTATGCTTTAACATCCAAAAACTAATTCATGTAACACAACATGTTAATAAGATAAACAACAAAATATAAACTCAATAAAGAAAAAGTGTTTGAATAAGTATTAAGCATAAACAAGAAAATTCAACACTCATTCATGATATAAAGTCCCAGTAGTGTAAGACTAGAAGGCAATTTTACCAACCTGACACAGGTATCAGAAAAATCCATGGCTAACATCATACTTGCTGGTGAATGGGAGACTAGTGTTTTCCTCCTAAGATCAGAAACAAGGCTGGGTATATAATGCACAGCATGAAAAAGAAAAGAAATAAGGCAGGAATTACACCATCACAACTTCTATTCAACATTTTACTCCAAATTCTAGCCAGTGCAATAAGGAAAAAAAAAAAGAACTTAAGTCATACACATTGGGAAGTGGGAAGTAAAACTATCTTTGCTCACAAATGATATCTTATATGTAAAATATGCCAAGGAATACACCAAAAACGCTCCAGAACTAATAACAAGTTTAACAGGCTTGCAGAACACAAGACTAATACAGAAAAATCAACATTCTTATACACCAATGATAAACAATTCCTTTCATAATAACACCAAAAAAAATAATAAAACATTTAGGAGTAAATTTAACGAAAAAAGGCTCATACACTGACAACAAAAAAACTGATATAAAATAAAGAAGATATAAGTAAATGGAAAGACCTTTACAATTCATAACTAAAATCATGCTCATGATTGAAAGATTCAGTATTGTCAAGATAGCAATTCTTCCCAAATTGATCTATACATTCAGTATTATCCCTATGAAAATTCAGCAGGCATTTACTAGAAACTGATAAGCTGATCCTAAAATTCATATGGAAATGCAAAGGATCTAGAATTGCCATAACAATTTTTTTTTAAAGGTGAAAGACTTATACTACTCAATTTCAAATCCTACTTAAGAGATACAGTACTCAAGACTATGTGGTACTGGCAAAAAATAGTCATACAACATAATTTTGAGCCCAAAGTAAGTCTTTATATTTACGGTCAATTTATTGTTGAAAAATATGCCAAGATAATTCAATGTAAAAAGGATAAGTTCTTTTAACAATTGAATATACACATTCAAAAAATAAACTTAAATTATTACTGCACACCAAAGACAAAATTTAACTCAAAATGAATCACAGACCTAGACATTAAAGCTAAAATATTAATTTCTCACATAAAAAAGGGAGAAATTCTGATGACCCTGATGGGACAATGGGTTCTTAAATACTCACTGAATCTAAGAAAAAGCACAATCCATTTTCAAAAATTGATATTTTGAAATTCATCAAAATTTAATATGTATGCACTTCAAAAGTTACCAATAAAAATTTTGTTTCTTAGGGACACAGCGCTGACAATGTTACACCATTCCTGCCCTGGGCCAATGTAGGCCTGGACTGGATCCTGGATCTTGCCAGGGTTTTCTCCCATTCAAATGGAAAAGAATATTTTTAATACACCTAAAATTAATACACTGTTATATGTCAATTATATCTCAATAAAAGAAGGGGAAAAAACAATCCATATATTGGAAGAAAAAATATGCAAATCACATATCTGGTAAGGGAACTGTATTCAGAATAAATAAAGAACACTTGCAACTCAATAGTTAAGGCAAAGAAGCAAATTTTTACATGGACACAAGATTTGAATAGATATTAACCATAAATATAACACACTTAGCTAATAAACTCATGAGAAGATGTTCAACATTATGAGTCATTAAAGAAATGCAAGTTAAAACCACCATGACATACCACAACACACCCACTAGAATGGCTATAATATAAAAAGACAGGCAATACCAAGTGTTGGTGAGAAAGCGGAGAGACAGAAACTCTCATGAATTGCTGTTGGGAATGCAAATGGTACAGCCACACTGAAAAACCATTTGGTGGGTTTTTTTTTAATGAAACATAAACATGCCATTTGACCCAAAAATTCCACTCCTTGGACTCTAACCAAGAGACTTGAAAATATGTCCACACAAAGACATGTATGTGAATGTTCACAACAGCATTATTCACAATAGTCAAAAACTGGAAATAATCCAAGTGCCTAACAATGAATGAACAGACTTTTTTAAATGTGGTATATCCATGAATAGCATCCATAGATGCTATTCATAAAGTAAAACTAATGAAATACTGATATAATGTGCTACAACATGGATACAACATAGATAATAACCTCAACAGGAATAAACCCCCAAAACAGTACACTAACTGAAAGCAGCCAGATGCAAAAGACTACACAGTCTATGATTCACTTATATGAAGTATCTAGCAAAAAGGCAAATTTATACAGATGGCAATCAGAAATTGTCTTGGTCCAGGGCTGTGACCAAGGATTAAATGCAAACAGGTGTGAAGGAACTTAATAAGATGATGAAAATATTCAAAAACTGCCTTGTGGTGACGGCTGCCCAACTCCATACATCTAATAATAACCATTAAGTTGAAAAAAATTAAAATTAACATTACCCATAAGGGAAAAATGGATATTATGTGCTATGGAGGAAATACACAAGATCACTTATTAGTATTCAAGCCAAAGATAGGTAACTCTACTCTTATCTGAGGAAAGATCAAAGAACCCCAAAAGGAGGAACACTCTTTGAAATATCTACCTATAATTTTCAAAAGTATTAATGGCTTGAGAAACAATTAACGTCTAAGGAACTGTCCCAGATACAAGATAACTAAAGAGATATGACACGTCAAAGCAATATATGATCCTGACATGCATCTTGTAGGCAAAAAAAAAAATTGATACTGAGGTAGATAAATAGGAATATAAAGGACATTACTAATACAATTGACAAAGTAAGAAAATGCACAGTGGATTAAAGTATGACATCAGTGCTAAATTTTTCTGAATTTGATAACTGTACTAAAGGTATTTAAGAAAATATTCTTAAGGAAATATATACTGAAATATGGGTAAAGAGGTCTAATATATATACAACTTACTCTCAAATGATTTTGAGAGACAGAGACAGAAGAATGATAAAGCAACTGTGGTAAAAATGTTAAACATTGTGGGGTATGTGGTCGGGACTTGATGATGTGAGGAGTCTAGTAACCATAATGTTGCACGTGTAATTGTAGATTAACGATACCAAAATAAAAAAAATTCTTACTGTTAAACATTGATAAAGGATAAATGGGAGTTCTTTGTACTATTTTCACAATGTTTCTATAAGTTTAGTAATATTTCAAAACAAAGCTTTAAAAATCCAATAAAACAGAAAGAGATTGATAATTCTTTGACATGACATTTATTTCTGAGCCACAGCCAGTATCATGCTTAATGGACAAACACTAGCAGTGCTCCCACCAAAATCTAGAACAAGAAAAACTTGCCACTTTACCACTAGTATTTAACATTGTACTGCAGGTAGTAGCCAACAAAATTAGACAACAAAAAGAAACTAGATCTTACTACACTGATGGACAGTGACTGCACTGGGATAGGGGTGGGGACTTGATAATATGGGTAAATGTAACGACATAGTTTTTTCATATGAAACCTTCATAAGAGTGTATATCAATAATACCTTAATTAAAAAAATAAATTAGATGCATAAAATTTCAAAAGGAGGAAAAACAAGACCATTTTCAGACCATATAATTATAAATATGGAAAATAACTGAAAAAAATAAGAATTCCATAAGAAAGCTGAATACAAAATAATGTACAGAAACAACTGACTTTCACTTATAAGAGGGAAGCGTAAGAATTTGGTTAAAGAAAAACTTGATATTTAGCTTCAGCCTCAGACTGTCTTTTAAAGGCCAAACAGCCAAATAACTAATGTCAGTTTTAACATTCTCAAAATAGTAAGCAATTGATGGTTTTGTGATCATACAGGACATCCTCATATCTAATCATTTAAATAGTTTCTGTAATACAATTTCATTCACCCTCTAATATGTGCTCAGGAAGTAAAGACAGTTCAGTAGATTAACAGAAAGTGAGTGGGTTACAAATATCATACTTCTCAAGGAAGACAAAGAAGTTGCTGTACAAGAGATATTGATAATTGAAGTTGCCTTTTCTTGTACTTAAACAAAATTTTCAAACAAGACATACAAGCCAGTATTGCATGTTTAAAAGGTCTCTTGCATAAAAGACAGAAAAGATAATGTCCTTTGCAGGTAACAACAATAAATAGAAGTAAACACTGATACATTGCAGAAAAACACCCACAATATTTTAACATTCCAAGAAGAAAACAAATCCCCTATGTTATGTTTGTAAATACACAAAAATGTATCTAATCGTATCAACCCAAGATTGGGGATCGGTGGAAAGTTGAAGGGAAACTACAGCTCCACCTATATTAAACCATATAGTTTCTGGTTTGGTTTGGTTTGGTTTTTTTTTTTTGGTGGGTGGGGAAATGTACTCAGATATTATAACCTTTCTGAATAAAAATAAATAGGAATTTCCCAAAGCCAGTTATGCCTACTAGTGGATAACAGAATGGCCCTTATTAGAGCCAATGCCAAGAAAACTATCAGGGGCCTGAGTCCAGGGCGTGGGCCTTGAGTATCAGATGAAGCCATGAAGGATACCCAGTGCCCTAATGCTGCATCCTGAAGAAACTGGAGTCTCACTCATCCTTACCCACCAAGCCTAGCTTCCTATATCCAGTTCCCTTTGTTCTCCCCTTAGGAACAGTCTGTGGCAACCCTGTACCCTACCCAGAATCTGAAGACTGATTTGCTAATTCAACCCTACAGTGCTTCAAGCAAGTCATGCTGATTGGTTGGGCGGAACTGACTGATACTAAGGAAGTCCAGTGAATGGGACTGATAATCCACCATGACAGTCTTTGGGATCTTGGAAGAAATAAAATCAAGAAGGATGAAATATATCTGATCTGGTGTCCAGGAAGTCATTCCTGAACCATATAGATATTATGCCAGGAAACAACTTTCTATCATATCAGGCCTCATTTTAAAATCATTATCATAATGATGATGATGGTATTTTTTACCATTCACTGAACACCCTCTACATGCCAGGCACTGTTCAAGACACTGGGGAACAGGGCAGATGCTGTCAAGTGAGGAGACAGATCATAAACATAATAAATAGTAAATAACTACTATTTATTAGGCACTATGTACCATACATTACCTTAGCTGCCCTGCACAGTAGATGGCAGTTCTCCACATTTTACATTTAAGGGAACTGAGGCTCAGAGAAGGTGAAATGGCTTGCCCATGCACCCACTAGAAAGTGGCCGACCAGAAGAGGACCTGGAGTGCGTCTACTCCCGGACCCAGTCTAATTGCTTGTGTCTCTAGGCAAGACTACATTCCGTTGGAAGAGGAGCTCACAGTGAGGATTCATGGGATCCAGGACAATGATGAGCTCTCAGATGACACTGCTAAGGTCAGGCAATCAGCAGACATGAGGCAGCAAGAGCTAAGGACAGGTACCACCACTTCACAGCCCCGCTACTGGCAAGACCAAGAGCCCCAAGTCCCTCCCTGTGTCATGGCCAGCTTAGGACTTCTCCATCTGTCCCCTTACACCATGGCACGTCCATTGTCACTCTCCTGAAAGGAGCTCCCATTATTCCCCTAGCACACAATGTTCAGGGATTCGCAGACAGAATTCTCCAAGGCAAAAGCAAATGTTTACTTTATTCCCCACCTGGACACCAGGAGCACGGTGGCTGCTGCCATCACCTGGTAGCCATGTCGTAGGGTCCAGCGTCGTCCACATCCACCCTGCGAGGCCCCATGCATTCCCAGCAGGGAGTCCACAAACAGGCAACGGACACCGCGCGGGTTCGCCCAGCCAATGCCCCGTCCCTGGTCACGTCACCTTGGAGAATTTCCTGTGGGATAACCAGAAACAACAAAAATCCAGGCTGTAGGGCGGATACCACCCAGTTATGCAAGGAAAATCCCTGAACTCAACCCAGGAAGTTGGAGTTACCTCATTACTTTGTCACCGACAAGCAACGCCCTGACTCCAAGCATAAACTGCCCGCATACCTGAATCCTCAACTGCTAAACGAAAACAAGTTCAGTGGTCTTTAAAGTTAGTGTAACACAATTTTTTGGAGGTGTTTGCAGAAAATTCCTAGGCCCCACATTCCAAGAATTCAGACTCAGTGACTGTGGGATCTGTCAAAGAATCTGCATTTTCCACAAATTTTCAGGAAATGATGATGCCTCTAAGTCACCGACAACAAGCTTATATATCCATCAACAGAGTCCTAATTTAAATGTAATTCCGTATAAAGGAATGCTATGCAACCATTAAAATGAGAGTATATGAAGTAGCAATGGCATGGTTAAGGCACAGGGGTGGAAGGAAATGTTTTGTTGTCCTCAGAAATCATATGAAAGTATTAACCTATTTCAAAATCAGTGTTGGGTGTTTTCTCCTGTTAACAATACATAATGAGTTAAATCACACCTTCCTTTTTGCAGCCACAATATACCATGCAGACGCACCTTCAAACTGGCACTCAGATAAGACCCTGACGTTACATCATCTCAAGGCCAGCTTGACATGTCAGACTCAGCTCCGCTAGTTCAGGGCTCCTCCACAAACTGATTAAACCTTCGGAAAAACATTTTCATTATCTGTAAATTGGGCTAAAACCTCATATTCTTCGAGGTTTTAGTTTAGATCATATTGGATAAAGTAAAGTTACTTCAGTTGATGGTGGTATAATATTACTACAGTACTAAACTAATATATATATAGTAATAAAAATATAAAATGTAGGGGCCACTTTAAACACCCTCAGTTTTTACATTCTTTCCGTTTCAAAACCGCTGAAAATATCTGACAGTCACTTACAACTTGGGCACGGGCCTCACTACCTCCTTACAACTCACTCATTATTGGAACAAAAGAGGAGTGAAGTCACTGCCGGGGCGGAGATGCATGTACGTACCAGGGGCTTACATTTCAGCGTCCAATGCAGTATTCCACATGTGGATGTGAAACTTAATCAGTTTCCCGACTAAGGTCCGCAGCGTCTGAGGTCAAATGGAGAGAAGCCCAGAACTTGACACCGGAAGCCAAGCCCTAGAGAGAAGCACGGTCGTTCTGCCCCCTAGAGGCCCATAAGAGTACTTCCCTACGGCCACGTACCAACCACAAGCACTGCTATTGGGCTGAGCCTATACTGCGACTATGGGTCGAGCCCCGCAGGGGGCGGAGCTTAACGTGGCAACTTTGAGGTTTTCATTCCGCTGACCTCGTTTCCAACATCAACAGCCGTCGCGAGCGCAAACAGAACGTGGTGAAAAGCCTGAGATTCAAACCCTTGAGGCCGGACGCAGCTCCGGCGGAGCCAGGACTCAGGCCTCCCGGAGACGCCCCCGCAACTCCAGGACTCGCCCCGCTCCCCACCCGGCCCGCCTCACCTGTCATCGAGACTTGTCACTGCCCGCAGGGCCCGACCCTCTCACGCCCTCGCCCTCCCAGGTCCGTGGAGCACCGCCCGCAGCAGCGTAGAGGTGAGGATGGGCAGCCGACCACGCAGGCCCAGCACCTGCGCTGCGCCCTGCTGGGGGCCGCAGCCCGGAGAACCAGGCCCTGCCAAGCGCCGCCGAACCGACGAGCCCGCGGGCCCCGCGTCCACGACAGCGCCCAGCCTGCAAGTCCCCGCAGGGCCCCCGTTTGCGGGTGCGCTCACCTTCGTGGTGGTCCTGCTGGCGGGATGTGCCCTGCAGGTGTCGCTGGACGGCGTCGACCTGGTGCTGGAGTCCGTGCCAACAGCGGTCCTCCAAGTGTCTCTCGAGGATCACACCCTCATGCTGGTTCCCGACGCCCTCCTGGAGGGAGACCAGGCCCCCTCGCCTGACGGCCAGGAACACGGCGCTTTCCTGAGCCCTCCCGGGAAGGATGTCGCTGTCGAGCAGGGATTCCTTTCGGGATCTGTCCCAGAGATCGCCGCCCAAGAAGAGACCTATGAGGAGGACGCTGACCCGAAGTTCTCGCCGCCTTGGGTGGGCTCTGCAGCAGGCTCAGTAGCTGGGCTCTGCCCCTTTGTTGCGAGGACACCCAGCCCCGACCCGCAGGGCTGCATGCCAGAGCCCCCGCCTTGGACCCGCATCCGTAGTCCAGAGAGACTCGTTCCTGCCCTCTACTTCAACCTGGGCTCCAGCCTTCTGGAGCCCTTCCCCGACTCACCGCTCCAACCTCTACCTCCCTCTCCGACGAGTCCAGGTCCGCAGGTGCGCCCCCAGCGCCTGCCTGGTCCTCCGCGCAAGGCCCGGAGACGCCTGTTCCAGGACTGAACTGCCTCTCACAGACCCTCACCACCCCACTGACGAACATGTGGACCATGAGAGGGTCTTCTGATAACTGCTGGGTGTACATTGCAAAACGTACAAGAATCAGCGAGTACGGATGATGGACAGATACTGTTTTGATAGAGGCTGCACTGCAGAAATTTGGATCAGTGGCAGACTGAAACACCTGGAAAGAAGACACCTAGGCCCAGAGATGCTACCTGAAATATAGTGTACTTTCAGATATCAGATTTCTGCTTAGGTTGTTTTCTCTTAGGGAGGTCATCATTAAGCAGCTCCATTCCCCCTAATTTTGCTTCCAACCTCAGCTCCAGCACTTTTGCTTAAAAATCCATGCTTTCCCCAGCACCCCACCACTGCACTCCTTTTCTCACAAATTAGAGCAATTATTAATTTTGCTTGTTTGTTTAATGCACATCAGTCATAGTGTCCGTGCTAGTTTATGGCAACCTCACCATTTTGACCTTTTCATTATGGTGCCTTTAGCCCCTCCAGGAGGATCTAGAAATACTTGTATATAGACAAATGTTTTTTGGATACCAAAGAAACTCAAAAGTGGAAAACAGTGATCATGTGCCCTCCTCTTTTTTAAGGACCAGGTTAGCAAATGGTTTAACTATATTGCTGGGTTTCTTTTGTTTTTTTCCCCCCTCAAAAAAACCAACTCTTTTCCATTCTTTTCCTCATATTTTTAATATAATTCTCCTGTCCTGGAAAAGTTTATAATTTTAAAGACTCTGTGTTGTTTTACTTCTAAGATCCTGAATATACTTTGTACATTGTTAGTGGCATATAGAAATAATTTGTGCTTATGTTGATCTGCTATCCAGCAAAATTATTTAAATTCTTTAACTGCTTATCTGTAGATTCTCTTGCTTGACTGATAAAGGCAAAAATATCTCCAAATAAAGAAAATAATCTCTTTTTTTTAAATATTACTTCAAGTTCATGTTGTACAATACGGTCGATATTGACATCTGAGTTTTATTCCTTGTGTTAATGCAAATGCTTCTAAATTTTACCATAAAGTATGTATGACTTTTCTTCTCTACACGGTTGGTAGATAATCCTTATCCAATTTGAACAGATTAGTATTCAGTCTTTCTCATCACGAAAAGTTTTGGATTTTTGGTTTGTTTTTTAATTCACTACAAAGACTTTCTCACATTATTCTAAATGTTGCTGTTTCTTTGTGTGTACATAAAATAGCTACACAGAACCTTTCACTCACTGGGGTATATACACAAAGCTGGCAACAAAGCCAATGAGAGCAGGCCTAGGGCTTCAGGGATTTAAAAATTGGATGTCCTCCTAAGGACTGAGAAGAGAACGTAGAAGAGGAAAGACAGTAACTGCAGGGTCACCGTAAGGGTTTTAAATGTTAAGTTTTTGTATATTATGTATCTGTATACATAAGATGACTTTTTGTAGTTTCCTTTTTATTCATGTCATGATTTGCACTGAGAGACCTTCTAATGATGAAGTATCTTTGCATTTCTGCTATTCCACATTATTTTAAACAATTCTAATTCCACCCTGGGTTCTTTTTTCCTTGGTTGGGTGACTTATACAAACAACCATATGCACACCACTCCTGGTTTTAAAGTGTCACTATTTCTCCATGTTTGCCTCATATTTTATAATGAAACTAATTGTTAGTGACAAGGCTGACTTCAAGATGGTAGTTTTTTCTGTTGAACATCAATAACGATTATTTAGATTTACCAACGTATTTTCCCAGTGTCTGTTTTCACCTTCTATTCTTTTGCCCCCTCACCTTCTTTCTGGCATTCCATTCTTTCATTCTGTCCTCATTTTTCTTCTTACCAAGGTAACCTCTTCAAATATTCTCATCCTTGGCCTGTGTCTGAATCTCAGCTTTGTTTGCCTGCAAATATGTTCGTTTATGCCTTCAAACTATGTAATATTCTAGCTGGGTTTGGAATTCCAAAGTAATGCCTAGACTGTCTTGCTACTTTAAAGATATTGCTCTGTTATTTTCCCTGCCATTTGTTATTGCAGATGAGAAGTTTTCTGTCATTTGCATTGCGTCCTTTGTAGGGCATTAGGCTGTTTACTTTACTATCTTTCTTGCCTTTGATGTTCTACAGTTCCAACCTGATGTGTTTAGAGGTAGAAAATTTGGTGCAACTCACTGAGGTTTCTAAATCTGGAATATTATCTCTTTCTTAATATTTCAGAAAGAATAAGTCAGTG